>JANHFO010002320.1:136233-154183 GCA_032468095.1 Pareas carinatus | reverse complement strand
TCATGTGACCATAGGGATGCTCAGTCCTTTTTTTGTAAGAAAAAGGTTGCCAGAACTCACATCTTGTTAATCTTTTATTTAAAAAATTATATATTCAGTTCTTAACATAAATGTAATTTATTGTATTTAAGGATAAACTGTGTGTTCTATGACCAAAAAAAAGCACTGGGTATGTTGCAATGGTTGTAAGTGTGTAGACCAGCTGTTAGTTACTTTTTTCAGTGTTGTTGTAACTTTAAATGAAGAAAGTTAAGAAATATCTATACGGATGCTCCTCCCAATGTCTAACCCAATGTCTAACTTATTTCCTTGTACGTTTAACACATATGTTCTGGTCCAGCCTTTTCCGACAACTGACAATATACTGCATATAATCCCTCTTTTACGTATCAACCCTTAGATATTTGAAGACCATTATCAATCCATTCTCAATCAATTCTGCTGTGAACTAAACACACCAATATCCTTTCCTTGTATCAATATAGTGTGATTTTCAAACCTCTCACTACCTTGATCGACATACCTCTGATGTTCAATGAATTAGATCTGGAACCGATGGAAATTGCAGATGGGTTGTAGAAGAAGATGAACTGTGTGTGATGAAGTTTTAAGTGGAGCAGCAGTTGTACAGGTCAGTCCAACTCTCTCTATAAAAGAGATCTTAATCCAGTGGCACAGAGTACTGTTATGGCTTGAGACCCCTCCTGCTGTACTGGATGATCAGGACATCTAAATGTCTTGTCATGCTCTTAATGCTCCATCATGCTTGTTGGACCTGCCTTCTTGATCACTGGACTATTGATCAGTCTCTCCACTACTATACCAGCACAAGATTTCACAGATAGATAAATCTGCACCCTGACTGAAGTTTGAAGACCAGTTGGCTACCCTCACTCGATAGTTTAATGTGATGTGACCACTGCACTTGTAACAGTTACTTGGAGCCATGAATGAAAGGTGAGTGCCAGATGGGACCGAAAAGTGGACAAGCTATGGGCATGGCAAGGCCATCCACAAGAAGTACTTCTTGTCCCTGAGAACCCCATATATCAATTTCCTAGAAGGAAAGGTGAAAATATACTCATGCCTTGCTGAATCTGAAAAGCATTGAACTGAAATTTGTGAATTTGTACCAGTTCTTTTCCTGTTTTCTTAACTTTGCCTTTGCGGTATCAGTTTTACTTGGAACATGGTTACTGTTGCATTAATTCAGAATCTGTGACTAGTTACCGTCTTCTGATAGATCAGAAGGATTCCTTTCCACCAATTTCTGTTAAAAGCAATTTTCAAGGTATAGAGCTGTATCAGTGATTTTACCTGAATTTCATATTTAAAGAAACAATTATTCTATCCCATCCTCACCAAAATATTTATAATAATAACAAGATTGTGCTGAATAAAATAAATATCTCAGAAGATAATAATGTGCTAACTTTATATTTTCAGAGATATTATTCCAGGTGCAAAAGCTGCTCTTCTCAAAGCAACAATAACTGGAGCTGCAAAGGCATGCACACACTTCTCTTTCTGTTGTCTTTGAGATTTTTACTGTAAGATTTAAATATTTAAGCATTTTTTCCTAATGGCTGCTCAATGGTAAGCTTATTTTATAGATATAAATAGTGTATTATGTTACAGGCAGCTCTAAAGGATATGCCATAGTTTTGTGAATATCTTGCTTAAAAATCAGTGGGTCAGCATTTTCGGCTCCTGATGAACCTTTCATTAAAATATTATGTGCACTCAATTCATCCAGAGTTAAGTATTTTAAATCCCATTAATTTCAGTTTCAATAATTAAATATATCGTTAAATCTTTCCCAGTGAAATCAATGGGACATAAGAGTCCTTTAAAATGGGCTGGATTCCTTTTTATACCTGTCAGCATTCTGTAATGTAAGGAGTATTATGGCCATAAAGGTGGGTTGTAGTGGGTGAGTGAGTGGCAGTCCAATTCATTTCCTCATTATCTTTGCTTCATCTTCCCTGATATTCCTCTCCCCTCACCTTCACTTCTGTTGAACTGTAGTTTATTCCTGTGGCAGCGTCAGCAGTGTAGCCACTGCAGAAAGAGGCTTTACCTGAGTACATTTGGAACCTCTAAAAGCACATTTCCAGGACTTTCACAAAATGGCTGACACAGCACAGGTTGCTGCTTTGTACGGCAACAGCTACACTAGGCATGGTGGAACCAGACCCCCTTGATCAGAAGAAAACCTAGTTCCCCAATGTCCCAATTCCACCACAGGATGTTCCACTCCCAGTTTGTCTGCTGGATTCTATTTTCGGCCCAGAGGAATATAGAACTGAGCTGTTGCAAACTTCATTTTTTATTTTTTTTAAGTAGGTATATGAGACTTATCCGAGCACCATTGCATTCTTTTATTAAATATTAAAATTACAATATTAATTATACTGATACAAACTAAAAGAAAGAGTAAAAGGTGCAAAAGAAAAAAATAAGTAAGAACAACCTAAAGAACAGAAAGAACCTAAAGAAAAAGAAAAGAAATGACTGCAGCATTTTTGCAAAGGAACATAAGCCTTGAAGCTTATGTTTTGCAGCAGACCAGCTTCTCATTTAACCTTATAAAATAGCATTTTTTTATGTAGATGGTATCCAGCTTTATCTTTCCTTTTCATCTAACCAAAATGATGGTGTAGATATTCTGAATCAGTCCTTGAACAAGATGATGGACTGAGGGCTAGTGAGTGAATAAACCTTCTGTGCAGGTGAGTGATTATTTATTGTGTTTGGAAGAGGACTGCAAAATCCATCACTGTCAGGTGGAGATACAGGTGTTTTGACTTGGGAGTATCTTTTAGCAGTTTAAGCTAATATACACTAAAAACACTTTCTGAACTGGAGTAGGTAGGGATTAATTATGCCTCTCAAGCAATCTTCTAGTTGGATTACTGTAATACATACATGAGACTATGTTGTAGTCCTCAACTTATTACCCCAATTGAGCCCACATTTTCTGTTGCTAAGTGAGACAGTTGTTACGAATCTGGCTCCCTCATTGACTTTGCTTGTCAGAAGGTTGCAAAAGGTGATCACACTACAACTATCATAAATATGAGTCAGTTGCTAAGTGCCTGAATTCTAATTACATGGGGACCCTGCAATGGTTGTAAGTGTGGAGAACGGTCATAAGTCACTTTTTTCAGTGCAGTTGTAACTTCAAACAGTAAAAAATGAACTGTTGTAATTCGAGAGCTACCTGTATCTTTAAACCTACACAGTTCTGTTAATTATTAACTGCAACTTTACTAACTGGATGTAGTCCCCAATATCAAGTAATGTGTGACTTTTCTGTTGCAGTACCTACTCTCTGGAATGATTTCCCCCAAAATATGATTGACCCTGACTTTGTTGGTCTTTAGAAAAGTCCTTAAAACCTGCTTGTTCTTCAAGGTTAGGATAGGATGACTAGAGTTTGTGTAAGGAAGTGGGTAATGCTTGTGAGTTTCTGATGGCCAATTTAGGCCTGTTTATTTATTTTTAACTGAAATTATCTCATTTTTTTGCGCTTGCTTTACTGTACAGATACATACATATATATAGGAGATAATTGCCTCCTCCCATAAAAGGAGCCGTACTAGGGGTTGTAACATGATTTAAATACTGCCTCCCTAGCCAGCTGACACAGGAAGAGAACTCTTGGCTTAGTGGTGAGTACATCTGCCTAAGATGTGAGACTTTCAGAGTTCAATTCCCAGTAAAAGGATGTAGACAGCTGATGAGAGCTAATATGCTCGAAATAGATCGATCCTGATCTTCCCTGAATTTATTTATGAGCCAGCACAAAAAACATAACACAATATAACAAAAAAGACAACATAAAAAGTACTGGCTTTCTACCTGATGATTCTTGAGATGAAATTGAAGAAGAGAAAAAAAAGGAGACAATTGCCTCCTCTCATTAAAGGGGCCATACTAGGGGTTGTAACATATATTCAAACTGACTATGAATGTACCTTGATTGTATTCTTGTTGTGTATGTATATATATTTTGAGCACTATCACTGAAGACAAATTCCTAGTGTGTCCTGACACACATAGCGAAAATAAATTTTGATTCTGGTTCTGATCAATGGCATCCCTACTTACTATTTCTCCAGTCATTCCGCAACTCTAAACTGAAAAAACAAAACATCTGTAAGACTGAATGTAGTCTTTTGCTGAATTAAATCAACTTATTCTTAATGGCTTAGTGTTTGCATTTGGGTTGCCATGGTTTTTTAGATAAGTAAAAATGAAAGAATTTTAATATACTATTTGGCATATATAGAGAGAAGAATTACAATTACATTTGTCATATTTATTCAGATATGAAATATGGTTGGCATTAAATTTACCTCAGTTCTGATCCAGTATGGCAGAAGAAGGCCATAATTGCTTATTCATGTCTGCTAGGGCATTGATTGGAGCTTGGTTTTACATTACTTCAATTCCTTAATCTTTTTAAAAGTTCTGAATAAACTCAGCTGAAAATTCTCTATGTCTACTCCCATTAAAGATAACTAGAGTGCATTTTACTTAGGATGCAATGCAGAACATTACAATGGAGCCTGTTTTTTTCGTAGCAAATATTAATTTGGTTAGGTAGTGTTGAATCTAATTTCTTTTAATTATATAGGCCTCATGTCTTTGGGAGACTGATCATACTTGTGAGAAAGTAATTTCCAGACTGCTTTAGTATAATCAAGGAGCTGAAAACTGAAGCCACAGAACAATAGCACTATCATATCTTATATTATCATAAATCTACTGTAAATATTCTGGGTATTGGACCATGTGAAGCTATTATATACATTGTGTGCTATTTTTTTTTAATCAGAGGAGAGACAGAAAACAAAAGCAGTCTTACATCTGCTCCAAAAAACAAATTGGCTAACTTGGAATAGAAATTCTGTGATATTAATTTGGAACCTATACATTCCTATATTTGGATTTTTCCCCTGCTTTTTGTGTTTTTAAGAAGGGATTTGGGGGAATTTCTTTGTACATTATTTTGGAACAAAAACTGAAAACATGCATATTCCAATTATAATTAGACTTAACAGCATGCATGGTCCAGGAACACTCTAGAAGTGAAAGGGCCTCCCTTCTATTGTACTGTTTTTGAAAATTATTATTTTTTTTTGCAAAGTAAAACCAGTACAAATTTAAAGAAACATGTAAAGCAACAGTAAATTAAGTAAATAGGTAGGGCAGAAATGAAATAGCAGAGAGAGAGAGAGAGAGAGAGACTAGACTAGACTAGACTAGACTAGACTCCTTTATTGACCAATTGTGATTGAACACACAAGGAATTTGTCTCTGTGCATAATCTCTCAGTGTACATACAAAACAAAAAGTAATAATTATTATAAGAGAAGATAGTAGAAAAGATGAAAAGGACAATAGTAATACAGCTATACTAGATGAATAAATATACTTATACATAGAACAATGCTGAGGGAATTCAGCTGAGTTACAATAAGAGGGGGAAAAGTGTCTCCCTGTCTAGTTGTTTAGGCATGCAATGTCCTGTAGATGCATCCCAAGGGGAGGAGTTGAAATCATTTATGTTCAGGAAGTGATGGGTGTGTAGATATTTTTTCAGCCTTCTTTTTGACACATGCAGTATTCAGGTTCTCAGTGGAAGGGCAGATGGTTGCAGTTGATTTTTCTGCAGTTCCAATTATCCGTTGAAGTCTGTACTGTTGGTTGCTGTACCAAACCAAACAATTAAAGAAGTACAAATGACAGATGCAGTAATTCTTCTGTACTACTGTATCAACAGCTCCTTGGGCAGTTTGAACTTTCTGTGTTGACTCAGAAAGAACATTCTTTGTTGTGCCTTTTAAATGATTGTCCTAATGTGAGGTGTCCATTTCAAATCCTGGGAGATTATACAACCCAAAAACTTGAAGAACTCTACTGTTGATACCATGTTGTCTAATATAGTAAGAGGTGGTAGAAATGGAGAGCTCTTCCTAAAATCCACTTTCATCTCTACAGTGTTATGTATGTTCAACTTCAGATTGTTCCGGCAGCACCACAGGATCAGTTATTCAATCTCCTATCTATAGACAGATTCATCACTATCTCAAATGAGACCAATGGCTGTTATATTATGTGCAAACGTCAGTATCCTTAGAGATACAGTCATTGGTACAGAGAGAAAAGTGTAATGGAGAAAGGACACAGTCCTGGGGGGCACCTGTGCTAATTGAATGGGTATTCAGTGTGAATTTACTTAGCTACACCTGCTGCTTTCTATTTGTGAGAAAGCTGATAATCCACACATGAGTATGGACAGACACAACTAGAAAGAAAAAGAAAGAAAATCTGGAATGAAAAAGAAAGAAAGAAAGGCAAGAAAGAACTTCTAATCTTCTTTATGGTAATTATAAATGCATTTATACTTTATCCTCTCTAAGATTACCTCATGACTCTCTTCTCTCCATATTTTACACTTTCTAATTTTCAAACCCATAAATCACATGATGATTTCACATGATGATGTTTTCAGCAAAATGTTCCTTCCTTTTTACTGTTTGTATAAAATGCATATCGTTGACTGTGAAATTGTTCTTTTCTTTTGGCAGTTGGACAGCATCCTTCAATGCATTCAAGGACACCTTTCTAGTTTATTGATAATTTATTATTTTTTTAAACTACATGTACGCCCCTTCTTATTGGGAACATCCACCACCCATCATACATGTGTAGTAGGAGAAGCTATTTTTTTAAAAGGCTTCTAGTGTTGTTTTTTAGGAGACACAACTGAATTTCACAAACATGTTGCTCTGTTTTTCCCCTGTGGTACACTATTTCTCATTATTAGTTGTCTCATAGAACCACCGCATTTTGCCTAACATAGGTGCCTTTGAATATAATACTAGAAAAATGAAATGTGCATTAAATATCTAGTAAAGAGACACTCAGATTTTCATCCTTAAAAACTTAGTTGCATCTCTTAAATACTGAAAACCAGTTTAGTATATTTTTTTTAAAAAAAGAGCTTTATTTACTATTAAGTAAATTGATTCATATTCTATTGTTTGATCCATTTAGTTATGTAACGGGTGTTAGCATGGGTGAATCACAAGTTCAGTGAGGCTGCTTTAATTCCATCTGCTCTGAACAGTAGAAAAAGTCAAGTTATTTTTAAAATAGAAAACAGTTTTATTCATTCAGGCCTTCAAAAAGTCCATGCTTTACATGGTAAGTACTGTTCCATGAAATCCTGATTTAAAAGTTGCTTTCGGTGTTTAGTTCAAATCTCAAATGATGGAGTTCTGTTGCATGAGATCTTTGTACAAAATAATTTCCCAGCTGGCATAGTCAGATGAATCAAGCCAAACATAACAAAGACTGCTATTTCACTAATTTATTTTGACACACTTTTATATAATACTGTTGAGATTTGCTTGTGAGATTATACTGTCCAACACATGCATGCATAAATACTGAGGAGGTTTTTTTCCTCAGATTTGTCTTCCTGCCTTACAGCCTGCAATAGCAATTTATTTCAGTCAAAGTTTTGCTGTTTGTTCAAGCTGACAGGTATCCAAATACATCTTGGAATCTGATCTCAAAGCACAAGGTTGGCAATATGTCACTGAATCCAGTATGAAAACCCAGCATGGAAAAAAAAGCCTCGCAACAATGACTCTGGATCCTGATTTTCACCAAGTGGACATGCAACATTGTGCAAGGGAATTCGCTGATTCGTTTGAACTACTCTTAAGTGAAAATGATAAGTGAAAATATTTGCTTACATCCAGGATAAAAAGGACTCTGGAAATGTAAATCGCAATACAGCATTGTAATACTTTTGAAATGCTGGGATGGAATTTTGGAGGCAGACATACCACAGGGCAGGATGAAGCAGCCATTTAAGAAATAGACCAAAAAAGTGTATTGAGAGTAATTCCCCTCTATATATTTCCTCTATTTATTTCTCTGATTCACTTAGAACATCTGTCCCATACTCTAGACCTTAAAGGCTTGGTGACTTAGGCCTTGTCTTAGTTCTTTATCTCCCCCTATTGTCTTATTTGGTGTCCCACAAAGTGGAACATTCCCATAGACATTAGGCAGCATCTTTCTTTGAGTAAAGTGGCTGTAATGACTTCTTGTATTGTAGCATCATAGCCAGTTCCTTGCAGTCACCATACTAACTTCCCCTGAAGAACCAGTTATTGGTAGAGAAAAGCTCTGTTCAAGATGCTTCTGCTGACAAATAAAGAAAAACTAATCTTTTATCCAGTACCCTAGCATCTCTTTCCACACTACAGAGTTCACGCTACATGCTAACTGACTTTCTCTAATAAATCATGTCTACTGTGAAGAGAAAAAAACTTTTCCTTCTTTAGGAAGCTGATTCTTGATCTTACCCAATGAAAACTTCTGCAAACTTTATAGCACAATTCAAAATTCAGCAAGGAAGGAAAAAAAAAACCCCAAACTTGACTACAGATGAGAATAATCCTTTTTTTAATTCTCTTTTTAAGCTTGTACCTAAAATGAGTGGTGTAATTCATTGTCTCCCTCGCTTTTTCTTTTATTCCATTTCTTTTTTTTCTGAAATTCTTTGTGTTGTGTACTGGTTTCAGCAAGGCATTGATAAGGCGGTGGTGAAAATAGGAACAGGTTTATTAAACTAGTACAGACAAAGAGGCGCTCAAACGACCATTTGTCAACTATTTATAGAGATCACCGCTAGGCGGTGACCGATAGAATCAAAGCAACAGTTCCTGCGCCAGACAAAACAACAGGCCTGGAGACAGGCAGTCTGGCAGCCATTAACAGTGACTCAGCAATTCAAGCAAATACATAACACTTTGTTTCCTATGCAACAGGTGTCTAGAGAAAAGATGAATTGTATCACAGATCCTAGATGATCACTTTTGCAGTGGTTTTTGAAATCAGATTCAGATGTGTACCTCATTGTAGAGGTGCACAGGTTGTTTCCACATCTTTTCCCTCATTCCCTTTTTGGGTTTTCTTATAAACAATATAATATAATACTATCCAGGTACAAAGAGATCTCTCGCACATGTACATATGCACACATCCCATCACTAGTGGTAGCTTTTGCATACCCTGAAATGACAACAAGCTCTGGCTTGAAATTTAAGACTCCAACCATGTGCATCCAATTCAGAACTTTAGGCCAACAAGGTGAGAAAGAGACAGATGGGTATGTGCAAAGCTCCTTTATATACAGCACTGAAGAGCTCACTAAAGATGTAAGAACCATCTGAGTTTTGCTTTTGGAAGCAGGACAAGGGTCAAATGTTGTTGCTGGCAACTGTTCAGTGTGCTCAGTTGGGTCCATGTGCAGATTCAGCGAGCTTGAAGAGAAATGTGTGCCTGAATCTGCCCTTGACTGACTCCAGAGTTCTGCTCAAAAGGGGGAACATGCTGTTGAGAAATAAATTTCCCTCCTCTTAATTACAGGCCTTGCCATCTTCTGCCTACTTCACGTGTAAATCACCTAATCATAAACAATTCCCCTTCACAGTTCAACACAGATTGGATGTAATTTCCTGACAACACCAATCTGTTCACTGCATAGCATGCAAGCTCAAGAATAATATTAGAGACTTTTTAGGCCTTTTGAGAGGAAGAGAGACTTAGAAGCGATAAAAATAACAGCCAAGAAGGGATCTGATTATGTTTCTTAACATGTGTTAGATTAATGTGGCTCCTAGAGTATTTCTGAAAGTTGGAGTGCTGAGACACAATTTTCTGTAATTGCCCACTGCATTAAAACTTTAGTTACTATTTCATAGAAGATGCACTAAGGACCATTCTATAGAACAACTTGTCCCCAAAGAGTTGAGTTTTAGTCATCCAGCTGGGGGAAATGGGATTGGTACCTTACAAATCTGAAAAGCAACTGGTTAGAGAAACTGAATATGAAAAGGATAGGTTGGTACATAAATTCAGTTATGCAACACTATCTATTAGGGATTTTTATACTTACTTCTGAGCAACTCTCCAAGTAATGCAATCAGTGTGATGCCAAAAAATGCACTCAAATACAAATGCAAACAGTGATTTGCTAAAATAATGATGAATTATATTTCAGAAGTAAGTCTTGGTGTAATTTAATTTCAGGATGTATGCAGATCAGAGGTCACAAATTCTGGTTGTTGTTTTGGTGTCATGCATATTATCCACTTGGGTAAGTAATGAAAGAAATAGATGGCATGTTTCTATAACAACATGTACCACATGATATTACACTTCTTTCCCCCTCTTTTTGTTTTTAGAAATTGGAGATTGGAGTTTTATTTGTTTATTTTATTAAAGTGTATCTAATACAGCAAGCATTAATTGGCCTGTTTCTTTATTGGCCAAAAGCTGTCAGGGCAGAGTTTCATAGCTGGTATATGCCTCAGAATGTTGATGGATCTGGAAATAGCTATTTGCTTTGATGTTGAGTTCTTTAAAAGCAACCAGGAGTTGATGTGGGAGAAAGTGTGTTGCTGAACCAAAGCAATGAAAAACTGAATTACCAGCAGTCTTCGAAAATGCAAGATTCTTGAATCCACCTACGGAAAAGATATACTGAAGCTGATTGGACCTCAAATGTTGTAATGTAGACCTAGATGATATTCTTTGTAATGATCTCCATACTTCATGGGAGACAGCATAGAATGAAAGTAGACAAAAACCACATGCAGATAGATTCCTTATTTCCTAGTAAAATATTACATAACAATAAATTAGTATGAATTTTTTTTTTATTTTCTGGGAAATCTAGTATTGGTGTCATCTGCAATAGGGAGACTTCATTTGAATGAATGGGAAGCAGTGCTTGGTACATTGCACTCATTATAAATACAGCCCCTGCCTTTGTCAAAGTCTCTGCTTTCTGGCAGGATGTTATTATATTGCTGGAATATTTTAGCACTGGTACACAGTGGAATTTCAAATGGAAAAGGCATTTAAAAACAAACAAATGAATGTTCTGGTAAAAGAATAAATGAAAATGTATTGCCAATTTAATTTTCAAAATATTAATGAATTTCCATAGGTTCAAGTCCCATAGAAAATTCCACTGAATTTCAAGATATGTGGTTGTATACAACTAAAGCCAAAATGCATCTAAAATTATTCCCAAGCTACTGGCATTCAATATTTATGAAAAATTGACACAAGTTTTATAAGGCATAAGAATAGAAAAATCCAATATTGATTAAGTACAAGAAATAAGAGCAAAAGTAATAGCCTTAGGAAATGATTTAATACAAGCTTGTTTTTTATCATGTTGCACCAGGCATTCTTGCTCAGCTTTTCAATGGTATTATCTTCAACACTTGGGGGAAAGAACAACAAAATTGGCAAGTCAACAGCTGCTTGGTGAGTCCAAAGATGTGAGCTTTAGGTGCCAGCAAAAAAATCCATGGACTGTTAAGTTCCTGTTAACAATATTCCCGTGTTTACAACATTTCACAACATGATTTTACTAAATGCCTGCAGTCATGGAATCTGTATATGAAACCTTCATTTTCCTTTTGCTCTTCTTTGCCCCCACCCAAGGTTATTTGTCTACAATATTGCAGAAACAATAGAAGATACTTCTGATTCACCTTCTAAACGTCTCATGGATGAGTATCAGGTCTTTTACCACACCAAGATTACAGATATGGTATTCCAGTTCAGGTCTGCAAAGATGATGACAATCACAACAGAACTAGGCAAAATATTGTAAAAAATATCAGAACCAGCTGGATACCTTTATTTAGATATATTTAGCAACTTTCCATTGGTTGCTACTTGGGGAGGGCTGCATTCAAAGCTGGTATAAAGGCTAAACTCATGAGATCAAAAGCAAACAATTTCAGACATATTGCTCTATTGCAGTAACAATACACTGGTATCAACGACTCCTTCTACCCCAAAGTAAGAAACTTTCAATCTGTTTAATTTACACTCAGAGGAAAGAAATGTAAGAACTGAACTCTGATTATGCTATATATATATATATATTTATCTGGCATCTTACATTCAGCACTTGCTGGAATTCTTCATTTTTTTGTATTTTTTTTTGTATTTCTTTTGTATTTTAAACTGTTTTTAATTGTGTCTTGCTGTATGTTGTTGCTTGTTTTGTGTTTTTTATATGGCTGTGCACCGCCCTGGGTCCCTTCGGGGAGAAGGGCAGTATATAAATTTAATAAATAAATAAATAAATAAATAAATGCCCCCTCTGGATGATTAGCTTTAAATAAGGGAGTTCAAGGAATGTTTCCAGTAGACCCTATAAATGACGCCATGCTTGGTTTCTCTTCCTTTATTTTCCTGCAATCAAGTAATCCTGGTCAGACTAATCCTTCAAACTATGCTGGTTAACATGTTGCTGCTTAATGCAAAAAAGAAAAAGTTAGTTTCTCCTGGCTGAGCTGAATCTGGCTCTTACATTGCCTTTTTTTGGTCATGGATAGTTTGATTCAGGGCCGGGTTTTATTTATTTGGACAATTCAGAGACCACCAGATTCCAGACAACTTTGGGCAGCTTGTAACAAATCAAATGAAATGTATTATGGTCATAGATCAGCAAAGGAAGGTGGGATACAAACAATTCGTAATTTTTAAAAAACCTAAAAAATATAAATATACATATACCAACATAGGAAGAGTGTGATACTCAAAGAAGAAAAAGTTTCATTAAAGGATAATTAAAAAGGAAAAAGCATATACATACATACATACATACATACATACATACATGTGTGTGTGTGTGTGTTTTCATAGATTTTCACGGGTACAGGTATGTAAGTCCAAGAGTCTTTTCCCGTGTAGAGTGGAAAGTCTCTTGGCGACGTTTCGGCAAGGCCTCACTTGCCATCTTCAGGCTGGTGCTTTTGGCTTCTTGCTAGTCTATATATATATACACACACACATACATACATACTAGCTTTTAATACCCATGCTCTGCTATGGGGTTGTGAGGCTTGCGCGGCCCATTGTAAGGCTCGCGCGGCCCATTGTGAGGCTTGCGCGGCCCATTGTGAGGCTCGCGCTGCCCATTGTGAGACCACAATGGGCTGTGCTGGCCTCAGAAATGGCCATGCGGCCTGGTGGGAGAAAAGACTGTTCGGAGGCCAGCACATCTAGACGGCCAGTGAGTGCCTAGATGGGAAGACAGAAATTTCATATTACTCGCTTCAAGTTGTGATGGTGATGTGTCAGTGAATCAGTGAGTGAGTCATTTTTCTCTTTTATATGTGTTCAGGTCTTTTCCTGTGTAGGATAGAGAATATCTTGGCAACGTTTTGGTGAGATCTCACTCGCCATCTTCAGGCTGGTGCTCTTGGCTTCTCACTAGCAAGAAGCCAAAAGTACCAGCCTGAAGATGACAAGTGAGAACTTGCCGAATCATCGCCAAGATATTCTCAATCTTACATGGGAGAAGACCCGAACACACCTAGACCTACGCGTGCGCGCGCGCACACACACACACACACACACAAACAAGAAACTAAAAATCTAAAAGGAGGAGTAAAAACATTAAAAGGAGGAGTAAAAACATTACATGAATGTAGGGGAACATAAAAGTTAGTATATGGCCAGCTAAATCTTTCACAATACAAAATACTCTTAAGTAGCAAATTTTTAGCAAATGGACAGAATTCAAAACTTGAGTCCAGGATGTTACTCGCATTTGTTGACTATCTTATACCAGACAGTCTAATTTCTGTATCTGTGAATATCTATGTCTGCTGATTAAAGGTTCAGATTTTACTGGATGCTACTCACAGTCTCAATAACAAGCAACATTAAAAATTCATCAGCTGGTTTAAAAGTTCCCAAGAGAGGGCATATAATTCATAGTGCTTATTTTGGACCCAGACCAAAAAGTAATTTCCTTGGACTGTCTAACAGGCTCCTAACTATAACTCCCATCAACCAATAGCTCCATTTTAAGAGAGAGAGATTTACTTTTGCATCCAAAAAGTCCCTGCAAAATTGCATTAGGACTTGGAGAACTAGATATAAGACTCTAGGAAACAAATTTGAAGCTCATGCCTATAAGTGCACTGATGAACTACATTCCTTATACTTAAGAGTGAGAAATGCCTCATAACAGGGAGCAGGCTGAACCTTTGAATGATATGCATGGGATGCTCCATGTCACATGTTTCTCTCTCTCTCTGAGACAAATACATGTAAGCCTGAACAGATGCTACTGTAGATAGAACTGTGTGGGGCAATTGCCTGAGCTCTCTCCAGCCGTCTCCTTCAAATAATCTGCTCTTGAAATAATTGAAAAATTAACACTAACTTATTTTAGAAAACCCACACATTTGATCCCATACGCATGTGCAAGACAATCCTACAATTATATTCTGTGCCTAACACAGGATGAAGTCGAAAAGCGTAAAACAATTTCCCACTTGGTTGTCTTATTAAGAGTATCAATCCTGATCAGAGAACTGAGGCTGTTTCTGCCCTGGGAAGGCATAACTAGGACTCAAGTGTGATACAAACATGGTCTTCTTTTGACAATAGAGCTCTTCCAACATTTCTTAAGGAGCTGGAGGGATGAAAAGAATTCTCATCAAATCTGGAGGAGGTAGAAAATTGGATAGGTGAGCTAATAATATAAATTTTCCTTCACGGTATCCCTCAGCTTAAATGTCACCTAGGCTATACTCTCAAAGTGAACAGAGTAAGGAGCTAAAGGGTATTCAGAAAAATTATGGGATAAAACTGGAGTCTTAAGCAAATGAGAGACTTAAGGACCTCTTTGGACTTTTTTTAAAAAAATCCTCTCCCAAGTGCACAAATGAATTCAGACTTTTGGCCCCACATATTGGGGGATTTGAGAATAACAAAAGGGACAGACCACATGCAGCCCTCAAATAGCACTTTTGCACCTCTGTTCAGGGGAGACCGGAATTTCATTGAGAATAATCTTGATAGGTTAGTGAAAATAGTAAAATGAGACAAATAATAGAGTAATAGAGACAAATGCAAAGGTCTTCATAGAAGAAAAAGAAATCAATAAAACAAGTGGAAATTACTTCATTCTAGTAATGGATCACAACTTGAAATAAAAGTCAGAAGTGCGGTGTGTTTATTAAATAGGTGAATGCAATTTTAGGATAAATCAGTAGAAGCAAACTTTCTAAATCATAGAAAGGAATAATTCCATTATATTTAGCACTGGTCACATCCCACCTCGTACTGTACTTCATTCTGAACACATTTTAAGAAATATTCAGATGGATTAAATGGCAAAAAAAACACCACAAGGATTTGCAGATTAAGTCCTATGAATATAATTTGAGCACTAGATTTATGTAGCTTTGAGGAAAACATTAACATAATATGAAACATAATATGAAAACATTCTTTCAGTACCTGAGGGGCAAAGAAAATGGAGAGTTGTTTTATAGAAATAATTGGTTAGAAAGGAGAGATTAGGGTGGGGGGGGAATCCTTCAGAAAAATCAAGGAAAACAGAAAGGGGGGAAATGATGCAAGAATAGAGAAACTGAATAGTAAATAGAGAAACAGAGTCAAACAAGGGAAAAAGCTAACATTTGGAGCCATGGAAAAGCAAAGAACGAGAGAGAAGTAACAGGAAAATATAGTGACCAGCATGATGCATTATGGACTGCACCTGACCATCTACAGGATCATATGCAATTTGGAAACCAAAGTTTTAATATTGCAGGTAAACAGTCTTTTCAACCTGAGAGCCATATCTTTTGCCAGACAGCTGGGACAGACTATTCCCAGTACCCGCTCCATAGCTTGATGGACTACATAGCAGAGTTCCATGCTTGTCATTATCAGTGATATTGTGGTTCATCAGAGAGAATTATCTCACTACTGACTCACTTACTACAGCTGGCATCTAATCTTGCTCTGAAGCAGCAGTGAATCATATGGAATCACCTCTCACATATTAAATTTTCTGACATTTTAAGATCTCTTAAAATCTGTTTCCTAAATGTGTTCTGCAAACTAAGATAGACTCAAGGGGTTTACATGAATGAGTAGGCTTTTGTGATAGCAGGAATCGTGAATGTAATTGGCAAGGCTCTAAGGGACGAAAGATAGTGGGACTAAAGCATTTGGGAGGCAACTACTGTCTTCTCATTTTGCAGCATCAAGATTGGGACTGGGTGGTAATAGTTAACTTCCAGTGGGAATACATTGCTACAATGCAAAGAGTCGAATACTGTAATAAAAATCAGATTGAGAATTACTAAAAACAGCACCACAGCATCTTATGGTAGAGATTAGAGGATTTGTTTTTCATTTTACAGAATAGCAATAATACGAAAAAAATAGTTAACAATTCAAAACTCACAGTTCTATTGCCTTGTTCCACATGATAACATATCCAGAAAGTATGAAGGATTCAATATTTACAATATGGGTATTTCCCCTCTCTGTTCCAACATAGAACCATTTGCTTTGAAAAGGTAGATGACAGAAAGTAATCCTGTGTCGGGGGACAAGACAATCACATTATATCAATCAATCGGTTTTTATTACCATCACAGACCAGCAGTACAAATAAAAGCATTAAAAAACAATAGCAATAATAATTAGGAAAAATTAAAATAAAAAACAGACAAAATAATATATTATGCTTTGTGATGGATTATTAGTAGGCAGTTAAGAGTCTGCCTAATTTTGCATACAATATAACAAAGTTTATAGTTGCCAAGGTTGGAGACCCCTGTTATAGAGGGTGCCTGTCCTTTTAATGGAAAGGATTAATCTAAAAGCACTATATAAATCTGCTAATCCAGAACAGGCTGAACATCATTCATCTAAATAAATAGATCACTGACTAATATAATCTTTGTTTCCAGACTGAATTTCAGTTTATTGACTTTCATCCATTCTCTCACTGTAGCCAGGAATGGTGAGTAAGCATTTTCAGTGGCTCATCTAAATTAGATTTAAAAAAAGAGGCAGTTTTTGCAAATTAATGTTGTTGCAATATATATCCCCAATTGACCTCACTTGGCAACTTCTTACAGATAACATAATATACATGACAGAAAAGAGAGGTAAGATTGTGTTCTATAAAGCTTTGAACAAAAATTCCCAGCATGAGCTTTTGTAAATGGTAATTCAAGAATGATCTGAATACAGCAAAGACCATCTGCCCAAAGAAGTTTACCATGGAAGATAGTATCAAGGCTGGAACTGCTCTTTCTCATAAGAAAGAAAGTATAAGTTCTCAAATCCAGACAAGAGTTCAAGAAATAGATGCTTGGTTAAACTTCATCAAGAACCCTGTGAACTCATCCAACTTACTCTGCAAATCACTTCTACATGAGTTTAACCTTTAGAAGCTCCTGTTCTGGATTGCGATTGCCTGCATAAAGAAGAACAATAACCTAAATTTTGGGAGAGCAGCATTGGTTGCTAGTATTAGGATCTGCTTCAAGGATGGTTATTTATAAAGTTCTATATATCTGGGGCCTTGTTACCTTTGGGGTGATTTGGTCCGAGTAGAATCTGCAACCAACTATAGACCATATAGATCAGAATTGCAAAAAAATGGCCTCACCTCTTTGTGTGTGTTTGTGTGTCTGTGTGTGTGTATCAAGAACATCAAGAATGGTAAGCAAATTCAACTAAAAGCATCAAATATATAAAACCATACAAAAGTCATTACTAAAAACTAAAAACTATATTTAAAAATAAAAAACACAGTCACCGGTTTCTCTCCTGAGCTTATGTGAAAGGTCTGAAGGCAAAGTTACACTCCCCTCTCCTGCAGACATTGCCCTACTGCTTATCATATAGTCAAATTAGGCAGGCTTGCACAAGTGAATTGTGAAATAAATGATTATACAATTAGATGAGTATTTATGAACTACCCGTATTTTTCGGCCTATAGGACGCTCCGGATCATAAGACGCGGGGCATTCCCAGCGTCCCGTGGAGCTATTTCCCCCCCCCG
>JANHFO010002320.1:122763-133783 GCA_032468095.1 Pareas carinatus | reverse complement strand
CTCTCTCTCTCTCTCTCTCTCTCTCTCTCTCTCTCTCTCTCTCTCTCTCTCTCTCTCTCTCTCTCTCTCTCTCAAGAAATTACCTCTCACAGAGCTCAAAATCTACTGGAATGAGTTTGCCCCATTGAAAATGATATTGAATACTAAAATGTCCTTTATTATATGACTGTATAGTATAGAGAAAATATTGAAGCAATCAGGTTGATTACAGAATGTCTCATTGAAGAACCTTCAGATAATGTTATCAAGAATCACTGGTTTTCATGATCATCATCACATTGAAAGTAGTTATAGTAAATAGAATTTATCTAATAAATAGAGTAGGTCTAGCTATGTCATTGACATGGTGAGCCATATGAGCATAAATTTTGCTACAAGTTTCATCCAACAACAGCTTTATTTCAGAGAGTATACTTAGCCTAGATAAGTCTATGTATATTTATCCATGTAGTATTATTATCCGTATTATCTTCTTTACTACCCCCACTTCAGCACCAGAGGCAAATTTCTTGTGTGTCTAATCACACTTGGCTAAATAAAATGATTCTATTCTGTTCTGTTCTATTCTACTGTAGCTTTTTTCCCCTTCAACTGAGTCCACGTGATTAATATTTGGTTGGATTCAATGTAGTTTAATTTAACTTTTAATATATTTCTTTAATTCCTTTAAATACCATGGGAACCACTAAGTATATATATTTCCAATGTGGCACTGGTCTCTAGAAAGTTATTTGAGTGTGGAAAATGTCATGTTAAACATTATCACATTTTTTGACAAAGTGAGAAAGCCACTGTGATATAGGGTATAGACTGTTGGATCTGAACCAATAAAATTTAGGATGAAGAAGAAAAGTGCTACTTTTAAATAAAAATTATAGCAGTTTTATATCTGTGGTATGAGTCCCACTGTCTGCAATTTTCCAACTTACATGGTAGATATTCATTATACTATACTGAAAGCTGGAATTAGCCAAGAATCTTATATTTACTTTCCTATCCCTTGCTTCAAATGGACTGAATTTCAATTCGATTTAATAGCAAAAATGATTAAGAACTTACTTGGGAATTTTTTTCCCCCAAAGTGAGATCAAGGTAGTATACAGAATGAAATAACATAAACATAAAATCACCAAGTATAAAATTTTGTAATGGGAGGAATAACTCTTCTTACTAATAACTTCTTACTATTAAGAAAAGGTGAAAATAGATTTTAAAAATTCTCCAAGTTTTAGAAATGCTTTCTGCTAGTCCTCCAGTACAACATTGGGACCTGAGAATGGCATTCTCTAAAAACTCTTACTGGCTGCTTATTGGTTGTTCTATGAAATCACATTGCTTACATTTTCTCTTTACCACTGCGGCTATTCTAGATATTGTGGTTAGGCATATTTATTATATCATGAATTAAGGTCAAGGATTTGCTGATTACTAAAAGTGTAGGCTAAAATTTCCCTTTTTAGTCTTTAGCAGAGTACTATAAAATAAAAAAGAGTGTGTTTTCCAATACCCCATTGTTGTGTGACACCATAGACTCTGTTTTAGGTTCATATTTCTGCATCAAGATTAGGGTTAGGGTTTTTTATAGATTATTTGTTTATTGATCTAGTGAGAATCTGAGTGAAGAAGTCAATTTCACCCCCTTTCATTATCGCTACATGAATTTGTTGAGTTCCCTTGTTTGAAATAAACCATATGTCAAGATCTGAGCTTGGAATCATCTTACATTCATAGGCATGTCATGTGATTGAAGCCTTTTCTTTATAACTATGTTAAGTCTCTATAAAAAAACAGGACCACAGAGAGTTTGCCTTGCACTTTATCATCTTGCATAGTGTGCAGTGAGTGCTTTCACAAATAAAGGAGAGGAAAGCTGAGGCCATTGGGAGGCAGCATGGGGAATTTATGGAGTGGAAAGTCAATGTATCCTGAATGTTGACTTTTTAAAAACAACCGAAATAACTCGGAGCCATATTGATGTCAGCAGCACCCTGTAAGTTTGAAAGTCACTCAAAAGATAACGCCCAGCTTAACAGAAGGCAGGGAGGGGATTTAATTTGAATTTTGAAAGGCAGGAGGGGGGAATCAGATTGCTAGTCATTTAAGAAAAATAATGGCATAGAACATGTGGGCAATGATGCAGGAGAGCTGGGATTTATTGAAATGCCTTTTTAAAACACTAGAATGTTGTTTTAGTTCTGTATCTCATTGATTTATTAAATCTTTGATTTTTCAATTTAAATTTTTTATTACTGATACAAAACTAGCTGCTTGCCAACCAACATATTGTATTCTCTCCAATGTTCCTGTCACGACTGTCACTAGATATAGTTTATAACAACTTGTATATCGTCCCTGTCAATGCAATGCTCTTTGTTTAGTACTGAGTGACCTTTTTGGTTCCCATTTTTGCCTCTCTCAGAACAATGCTACATACTATTTTGTAGCAGTAAAATCCATTCAATGCTATGTAATCATGTAAGTGATGATTGAAATACAGCCTTGGTGCAATTGGGAAAGAGGTAGTATTTTAGGGCATTCTCTAGATGGCTGGTCTTTAACTCCTCAACCAGCATGGTCATTGCTGAGAATTCGGGAAGTGAAAGATCACAATCTGGGCAGAATCCAAATAGGGATAGATTTGTGTTCAGCAAAGGAGGAGACAAAAAAATAATATCTCTGGCAGAATTCAGCTTCCAGAGAATTTAATACTATTTTTCCTGCCATTTAAAAGGGAAACAATAGCAAAATAAAGACTGCTCCATGAGAGTGAAGCTGACAGCTGTTACAATGGAAGGCCCCTGTGAACAGATCGGTTCCTCAGAACTCCTTTAAGATCATGGAGAGGACTAGGATCACCCACAAGTTTACTCTATACAGAGTCTGCTCACAAAATCACAAATAGAGAACTCTGGGATCTGGGGTGGGGAATTCTTTCAAAAACATGAGACTATGAAAGAGCTATAATCAGGTGAATTGGAGGATTCTAAATTAATTGTATGGGGATGCAGTTAAGATGATGGACTTGTTGACTGGAAGGTTGGCAGTTCAAGACCCAAGTACCGAATGATGAGGTGAGCTCCATTCCAACCTCAGATCTTGTCAACCAAGTAGTTCAAAAGCATTTAAATACAAGTAGGTAAACAGGTAGGTAGTGCAGTGGCTCAGCAGCTAAGATGCTGAGCTTGTCAACTGGAAGATCGGCAGTTCGTCAGTTTGAATCCCTAGCGCCGAATAACGGAGTGAGCTCCCACTACTCGTCCCAGCTTCTGCCAACCTAGCAGTTTGAAAGCATGTAAAAATGCAAGTAGAAAAATAAGGACCACTTTGGTGGGAAGGTAACAGCACTCTGTGTGTATTAGGCATTCAGTCATACTGGCTCCATGACCACAGGGACTTCTTTGGACAGTGCTGGCTCTTCGGCTTTGAAATGGTGATAAGTACCACCCTTAGAGTTGGACATATTCAGAGCACACATATGCAGAGGGGGACCTCTTTTGTGGGCAGGTAACAGTGTTCCTGTTCCACCACTTTCCTTGGTCCTTTTGTTTTCAGACATACTTCACATTTTCTGGTTTATATCTACTTCGAGCGTGCCCTACTGTTTTTGTATAAATTATTTGTTTCTGTTAATGATGAAGCTTTCAACATAAATGTGGAAGCAATTATGAACATTCACTATATTTTTCCTTCCCACTAGTCATTGCTTCTAGATGAGTGATTTGCTCTTCTGGGGACAATTTAACCTTTTCTTGTGCTTTGCCTGAATTTCTTTCACCACGTCATCCTGTGCTCCATTAACATGAAACAATGTTCTTCACAAATATGCCATTTGTTGGTAAGAAATTTGTGATTTTAAAGAATTTAAATGAGAAAGTGGAATAGTAGTTTATTTTGTTACATTAATCAGAGAAAACGTATAACACAAAGGGTATAAATAATGGTAGAATTAGAAGCCTTTAATCTCTAATTACATTATATAAAGTTATGTATGAATAAAACATAACAGAATGTTGACATAATTTGTAGCAGACATTAGTTGTTCCCTTCTCAATCCACTGATCAGTGCTGCAATTTTTGAGAAGTTAATTAATTAAACTGAATTGGATCACTGTCCTCTGACTTTGCAAAATTCAGGCTACCTACACCATGTAGTTTGATCATATCCAAACTATTATGCCTACTGTGTGAACTGAGAAACTGTGCCTAATTTGAAATAACAAATTTATCACAATCAGTGTACAAAGTCATTTAGAAACTGTACATAACAAGTACTGTCAGATGAACATTTTGCAAATGAGATTCACAGATTATAATTAGTAGGAAATGTGACTCCACAGATTTGGCACGTTTCCAGACACATTACTAAAATAATTTTCTTCATGACTTAAGTAGTGGAAAAAATTATATATCTAGGGTACGGGTAAAGTATATATTATACTTTACCCATACCCTTCTGAATCTGGTTCTAAGTTTTCAAAAGTTATTATATCAACATTCAAGATATATGCTATTATTAATATCAGTTATTTTTCATGTGTGGGATTTTTTATATGTGTAAGGATACAAGTGACAGCTGTATTATCTCTCATCACACAGCCACTGTTGATCACATTTATTGATGTAGATCAATAACTATGAACTCATTTGAATGCAATACTAAGCTGGATTACAGAAATAGGAATGCATCTTCAGTTCATTCTATTATTTTCCAGTTTTTATTTGAAGTGTTGTTAGGAAGGGGAAATTTAAAGTATTTACTTCTATTTTCAATTAACTGCAGTTTAGCATCATCTGGAATCAGTTTTTATTATCATAATATACAAATATAGTAAATAAAATAGCTCTATAATCATATATAGTAATTAATATGATTATTAATTATAATAATGATTATTAATTATAATCGTCAGGGAAGATTGGTTCCAGGAGGGGATCAAGGCCCTGGGCTTTCAGGCCGCCCCAGCATGTAAGCAGTTTGGAGCTGGAATAAAGCCATGCTGCCGGAGATCGTTGTTTCCTCCATACATACACATATACATGTTATATATATATGCATTTTCTTTTTATGTATATAAGTAAAAAGATAAAGGCATTCCTGTGGATTTTACTCCTCTAGTCATTGCTGACTATAGGGGACAGTGCTCACCTCTGTTTCAAGGCCATTGAGGCAGCGCTGTCCAAAGATTTGGTCATGTGGCCAGCATGACATCACATGAGTGCTATTACCTTTCCACCAAAGTGGTATCTATTTATCTAATTCTGTTCTGACCCCACCACATGCCTGGGGAAAAACCAGCAAAGAGTTTCCATACTTGTAATTGTCAACAATTAGCTTTAGGCAGCCAGCATGGATTTAAAGCTACCACCTTCAGCCTGGAGTCCTTAAAGAGTTTTCCTGCTGTTTGCCATGAAGTTACAGCTGGGCAATTAGAGTTTGGCTTCCAGCCAAGGTAACATCACACTCATGTCTCACATAACACGTCACCAGCAACAATAGACAGATTCCAATCCGAGTTCCAGAGTCTAGAAGTACAGCAAGGTTCACCAGTCTGAGTTCGAGAGTCCAGAAACACAGCAAAGTCCAAAGGTCCAATTTCAAGAGCCAGGAAGCACAGCAAAGTTCAACAGGGAAAACAAATCCACTCCTGCCGCCCTCACCCCCAACTGCTTTGCCAGAGGCAACAGGGGAGGGAGGGAAACGAGCAGCTGGCAGACGCTGAGCCAAAAGCTGTCACAGCTGAGGGAGATTTGTTGGATGCAAGGACATGCAGAAGGATTCACAGGGAGGAGGCTAAAGAGAATGCTAGCCGATCGATTGGCTGTCATCGAGGGCATGGCAGACGCCCCCCACCCTCTGCAGGGACTTGAAATGAGTCGGGAATCAGGAGTTGCTAGATTCAGCAACTACGGGTTTGTAGCTTGGATTCCTACATTGTGACTTGGCTTTCTTTGGACTTTGGATGAACCCTAACTTGACTTTCTGTTGACTTTGGACTTTGAATAAACCCTGACTCGGCTTTTCTATGACTTGGACTCCTGTTTGAACTGGGTTTGTCATCTCTCTGTTCCTGACCTTAGCCTGGCTTTTGACTCTGCACTCTTGTTTGACCTGGTTTGAACTTTGTGCTTTTCTGGCTCTTGACCCCCGGACTGTCCACTTTTTAAAGGCCAGGTAAAGGAAATACTTAACCCTTTCCTGGCACCTTGCTCCATCTAGCCCCTCTGCCAGAACACTATCGGAGGCCAAGAGTTTTTCACTGAGATGGGGCTGCTGGCCATGCCCCTGGTGATGCCCAGTAGGTCAGCCAATTGCCTCCCTCTTGACCTCCCTCCTCAGCTGGCTCTACGTTCGTGCGTCCAGAATGGGATCCTGCTATTCCTTGTCAAAATCAGCCTACTCTTTGCGAATGTCTTGCTGCAGGCTGGCTCCATGCAAAGTTCCATCTCCTCTGGCTCTCCTGCAGTTACGGCCTCACTAGCATCTGGCCCAGTTTTCTCCTCCCCTGCAACATCTGGCAAGGAGGAATTGGGGGTGGGTGTTTGCCAGCCTGGCATAGCAAGAATGGACCTGCCTCCTGCTCAACTTTTTCCACCATCTCCTCATCCGAATCAGCTGTTGGCTGCCTCTGGGGCCTTGCAGGGGGCCGAGGCACAACAACTTGCATTTGCATGCTTTTAAACTGCTAGGAGCTGGATGAGGACACGAGCTCACCCCATCGTGTGGAATTTTGATGGGGCCTCTTTCTATTCCCCTGCTCCCTAGCATCTTTAAGTCATAAGATCCAGCAATTTGTTGACCCAGTTCCATATGCCAACTGAGGAGGGTTGTACTAGTTTATCTACTGTTATTAAGATCTTGAATATTTTTATTAGTTGGTAAGCACTACAAATTTGAGCAATAAAAAACCCATGGGATTCTTCTGTTTGTTTGGTTTTGGCCACATACTCTTGTACTTTGCAGCCATAATAGTGACAGCGGTTTTGCTTCAGTACCTGTATTCTCTGTTGTCTACTAGGTTTCTGCGCAATTATTTGAGAAACTTGTTTGCTGGAGCTTGGGAAGCACAAGACCTTTCACCTCTACCATTGAACATGCCAGAAGCTACCGAGGCACAGGTGAGACTTCCATTTTAAACAAAGACTTTCAGATTCCTGTTGAACTCATCAAAGTCAAAGAGGAAATATTGGAAACATTATTTGTTAATGTTTTGTTTGGCTTGTTATGATTTTTTTAATAATATGATTTTTATTATTTTTATCAATATATAAAATACAAAAAAAGTGAAATTGAAGGATTGGAGGAGAAGGAAAGGAGAAAAAAGAGTGTTGACTTCCGGCTCTCTCTAGCACAGTACAAGATAACAACATTACAGCTTCAACTTTTTGCTTTTACACATTAATATATAACTAGCCATTTCGGTTGTAACTAATCTATCTAATTGGCAAAATCAAAGTTAGAGTTCTTTTTTTTCCACCACAAGCACAAAATCCAGAAGTGATGTTCAAATAAAAAAGCATGCTTAAATATATTCTCCTCTTTAGATAAAACAATCAATTTAGCCAATGCTCCTTTATCTTCCTTGTAGTAGGAATATTATATATTTAGTAATCTTAATATACTTAATAATCTTTATATACTACCACCATTTATATTAGCAAAATTCACTATGTTCTATTGAGTTCTTTGACCTTAAAAAGAAAAATACTTTTTATTTTACCCTCCGTTCTAAAACACAAAAGTTTTCTTTAAAAACATTTCTCAAATTAAAACTTTCTGATACATCTTTTTTTTCCTACCTCTTAACTTGTATACTTTCAAATTCACTATTAAATTTAAATCACTCTGAGTTGTCCTCATAAAAGATTTTCTTCTTGTTTGCATCCTTTTTAGAACTCTGAACATTTCTTTAAACTACTACATCTTTTTATTTAACTTTTTCTTAAAACAAATACTCTCAAATATCCTATCATTAATATTTATCAAACATTAAAAATTACTTGAGCATTGTATATAAAGGAAAAATACATTTTCAGAATTTAGATTAAGACTTTCAGTTACAAATATCAAACCCAGAGAAATCAGTCCTAATTCCAATTAACTCATTAAGTTTAAGTCACTCATTCCAGCTTGTCTTCATGAAGTAGATTCTTTCTCTGAAATGTTTAACAAGTAGTTATAAACTTCTCTTTTTAATAATAATAATAATAATAATTTTATTTATATCCCGCCCTTCTCCCGAAGGACTCAGGGCGGCTTACAGGCATGTAAAAATACAGACTACGTAGACACTAAAAACATATTTAAAAATATTAAGCCTGGATTAAATAATTTTTAATAAAATAATTTCACAAATAAATAATTAAAATAATCTAATTCGAATGCAGAAGGACAAGGAAGCGGCTATCTCAAGCCAGCTTGTTGGAACAAATGGGTCTTCAGGGCACAGCGGAAGATTCGGAGGTCAGCAATCACTCGTATAGCAGGGGGGAGATCATTCCAGATGGTGGGTGCTGCCACAGAGAAGGCTATCCCCCTGGGGGTCGCCAGCTGGCATTGTTTGACTGGCGGCACCCTGAGGAGGCCCACTCTGTGGGACTGTACAGGTCGGTGGGAGGTATCGATGGATAGAATGCGGTCCTGCAAGTAACTGGGTCCTAAGCAGGGATTTCTCCACCTTGTTAATCTATATCTATAAAAGCCAAAAACAACTCACTCGCTCACTCATTCACTCACTGACTGGCTCATCACGATATCTCTAAAACCATTAAAGCTTTAAACATCAGCTTTGATACATACCTTCATCTTGCCATCTAGGTGCTCACTAAGAAAGGAATTTTGAAAATATTCCTTTTTATGAGAGTTATTTCACATTTCTTTCAAAGGGGGTGGAGCTAGAGTGCACATGCATCTGTTTCGCTTCTTTTGGAGCCAGGAGAGCGAAGACAAGGCTATTTCTGCTTTGTCAGAGCCTTCCTGCGATTCAAACTTTCCCCCTGTGATTCAAACTTACCCACTGTTTTAAATTTACTTTCCCCCTCGCCACCCCGTCTCTCTGCTGGACAAGGAGGCGATTGCTGCTTTTTCAACATCACCATGATGGTAAGAAGTGCAGTGAGTTGGGGGAGGGTTGGAGACAGGCCTTGATTGGAGCTGACTCTGCCCCGTCTCTCTGCCAGATAATGGGGAGTAGGGGGTGGGGGAGATGAGAGAACGAGGTAGTGCTGGTGTTAGAGACGGAGTGGCTCGATTTGGCCTTGAGAGAAGGAGTAAGAGGGGGAACTGAAAGACCAAGCTGGCGATCCTGTTAGAGCCGTAGTGCCCCGAATTGACCTCGGTCGGAGCTAACTCTCCCCCATGCGCCAATTTGGCCTTGGTTGGAGCGCACTCTCCCATGTGCCTCCATTTGGCGTTCCTCGAAGCGCACTCTTCACTGAGGCCTCATTTCAAACGGAAGCGTGCCCTCCTTAGTGAGGTGGGAAGGCCTGAAAATTTGCGCTGCACCTCACATGAGGTGCGCTTGACCGAGGCCTCATTTTAAATGTAAGTGTGCCCTCTTTAGCGAGGCAGCAGGGCCCAACAATTGGTGCTGCGGCCTGGACTAGGCGCGCTCGCCCCAGGCCTCATTTCAAATGCACCGCAGGCCGCAGCAGGCCAGGTGAGTGTGTGCCTGGATAGCGGAGGGCCCGCTATGGATGGGGGAGGCAGGGGGCACAACAATTTCCAGGATGTGCAGCACCTGCAGCTGGCCTGCCACTGGAGAACGGCCTGTCGCATGGCTTTAGCCCACCCACCATCTATTTCTATCTCTCTTCCTAACTCCCTCCACCTCTCTCTTTCATTCTCTCTCTTCCTCCCGTCGGTTTTGCCAAGAGGAAGAAAAGATTTCACCGGTCAAAACCCCAAACTAATTTAAGGATCTCTTCCTACAAGCAAGAGTCATTTTGGTCTTTGCTCACAGCTAACCAGTATTGAACTGGATATTTTCATTCCCCATTTGAGCCGTGTGACTGTCACCTTATACTTCTTGCCTGCCCTGGTTTAATTGAAGATTTGGGAGGCTCCTGGGATGCTCCCTTGGTGACCTTCAAAGAAACTTCAGTGCAGACTGCTTCACTCAGTACCGTTGATGAATCAAGACTTCTGGCAGCAAGATAACATCTCTCATTAACCAAAGGCGGAAATTAATAAATGGCTGCAAATGTCTGAGAGCTATATTTACATGCCAGCATCTAAACTCTTCGTACCTCGGGGGGTGAAGGTGGGAAAGAAAATTTCCATAAATTTCTTGGTGGAAGCTTGCTATCTAGACATCTAAAGACAACCTGCAGACAAGACTATCGGGCTACATAGAGTGAACCACCAAGATTTGAAATCTCTTGCTGGAGTTTCAGATGGTCTATCATTTTTTTCTGGCGAACATGCCTGAATGTTTTTGATTTATGTCATCAGATTCTGAATGGAGAACTTAAAACTGTAGATACCGTAGATGTGAGTCAGCAGCGTGATAGCACTGCCCCAACGGCAACTGTAAATGAGCTGCTATCAACAGAGATGTAATTTCTAAATCATGGCTCATAATAGACTAATTACAGCATAGTCAGACACTATTTTGGAGACTCTGTCCAAGTCTAGATGCCATATTTTAAGAAAAATTGGGAGAAACCGTGGAACAATGCAGAAAAGAGAACCAGATATGAATTGGAGCTTTGAGTTCTAGTCCCACCTTGGCCATGGAAGCCAGTTGGGTGACTTTGTGCCAATCACCAGGAGACTGTGAGTTCTAGCCCCACTTTAGGCATAAAAGCCGGTTGAGTAACTTTAGGCCAATCACCAGGAGACCGTGAGTTCTAGTCCCAGCATAAGCATGAAAGCTGGCTAGGTGACTTTGGACCAATCACAAGGAGTCTGTGAGTTCTAGTCCCACTTTAGGCATGAAAGCTGGTTGGGTGACTTTATTTACTTACTTACTTACTTACTTACTTATTTACTTACTTACTTACTTACTTATTTATTATTTTA
>JANHFO010002320.1:102513-114231 GCA_032468095.1 Pareas carinatus | reverse complement strand
GTCTTTTTAATTGGTTTTAAATTCTGTCATAATTGCCTTGTTTATCTGTTTTTGTCACTCCTTTTATGTTTTTTACATGGCTGTACACTGCCCTGGGTCCCTTCGGGAAGAAGGGTGGTATAAAAATCGAATAAAATAAAATAAATAAATAAAATAAATATGTACTTTATGATACACAGACTTTTAATGCCTTATCTTTTATACTAGCAGTATTCTGGAACAGTATAAAGAATCAGGGTCCTTATGCAAGAACTTGCTTTTGGTTGCCATGCTCACCTGAGTTATGCCCTTCACCTACAAATTCTGCTAACAATACCTGACTTTACAGTCCAATAGCCAAGTATGAAACTCTTTCTGGCAATTTAAATATACTCTGGTAAATAATTTTCTCATGCCATAACAGTTTGCCCTTCCTTTACTTTTTATTTTCTGTTAAATCCAGAGTTGTGGTGTTAGTGAAATGGGCAGCATAGACATTTGATAAATAAATTTTAAAAAATCCAGGATTTGATTTCAGTTTTTCCCTGCCTTTGATCCATCATTCCTGTGTATCACCAGAATGCAATGATGACATATCGCAAGGTTGGATCCGAATCTGATATTGCTACATCTAGAAAATTAAATATACATTTTATGAGTTCCTGTGACTCATGTTATTTCCAGTCAGGCCTGCATTCCGTTTTGTTGTTGTTTGTATTTGTTTCACCCATAATTCTCTTGTGCGGATTTAAAGATGTGATTCAGAGGAACAATTATCCTCTTATGCATTGTGGGTTAAATGCATTAGGTACTCCAGAGACTTATATCTAAATAAAGATTTCTGTAATCACCCATAGAGCTTAGTTAATGCAATGCCGCTGAAAATGGGGACTCTCAAATCCATCACCTTTCAAAAGCAGGTTTTATTTAGTAATGAGGCAAACTGCAAGGGTGAAAGAGTTTTTTTTAATGTTGATATCTCAGGGGCTTTGGGTGCTCTTTTTCTATATTCCATAAAATTCATTAGAGGGAAAATCCATGCTGAGCATAACAAAAGTACTTCACTGGCTATCCAAAGTTAAAATGACACCAGGTCTTGTACAGAACAACGATTCCTGAGCTTTGGGGTGGGAAATCACTCTCCCTCAAGCCCAAGGACTGAAAATTCTTCTCTATGGCTTCACAGTCCCCTCTGTTCCAATTATCCTTCTCAATGGCAGTGCATGGCCTAATTGTTGCCCATTCAATTATGGTCTGCTTGGTGTGGTGTCCCTGCAGCTGATCCACCTGCTCCTGGCTCGCTCTCCTGCTGTTCCGTCCTCAAGCTGGATGCCAGGTGTTGCTTGCCTGATGGCTGCTCCCTATGTTGTTTACCAGTTCTTGGCCTATGTAATCTCAGGCTGACAGTTTCACAATAGCTGCCTGCTGCCTTCATAATCTGGACTGAGTGATAGGCATTGCTTGAATGCTCAGTTCACTTAGACATATTGACATTTCTTCCCCCGGTTTGCCATTTGATGTTTTTTTTAAAAAGAAAATTGGAATGATAGTCCATGTATCCAACGTGGGAGAAGAAGCTATTATGGCAAAAGTGGAATTTGATCCTCTCATAAAGGCTGAAGGTGCATTAAAAGGCAAATCTAATAGGATGTGGAAAAAAAGCATGCACACATTAATTTACACTTGAGTTATTTGTGTAGGACACTTGGTGAGAGATATTGCTATTTTAGATGCACATTAATAAACATGAAGTTTGAAATTAGCATTGGTCAAAACTAAGACTTTCAACAAGGAAAATATTGGCTTTCAATGGAGGTTTTGACACTTTCAAATTGATGGTCCATTTGACTTTGACACATTTGTGGCCAAGGCTCCTTGTCACTGTCTGAATCCAGCAGACAAGTAAAATATCTGTCACATTATCAAGCAAAAGAAATGAAAATTAAAAGAAAAACTTAAATGAATTTCCCAGCAATCCATTTGGACTTTCTTCTACAAAAAGCAGAGTTTACTTAATATTAATTATACCTAACTAGACCAATGTGGTAGGGAAAAGGTGACATCCTGGCTAGAATTTTTAGAGTATTTTTGCATAAATATTCATGAGCCTCAATAACAAAATATATAATACAACAAGGCCCAAACCCAGGAATGAAATATATTGTCTATTATGTAATGCCTCTTGTAATTGCCAGGACCTTAATGGAAGTATATAAAAACTTTTCAGCAGAACTCACAAAGGCTGATGTTATATTAGACATTCATTCCATATATATGCAGATTAGAAAACTATGAGGCCCCTTATATTTTTGAAAATGTGGTAAAATAAAATTACCATTCTCAATAATCGTAATTTAGATAATGAAATCCTAAGTGATTTGTTTTTCCATATAGTTCTCTTCAATAATTTACCTATCTAATGTAAATATTTATTTGGGATTAATATTCTAGTAGCTCTAAGTACATAAATTAATTTTAGAGTGATGTTCATTTTAACAACATTAAGTTTACCCCACCAATTTATTCTTGATTTATAAGAACAGCCAATATAACCCCAGCCATCATAATAATAATTAAAATGTCTGATGTAATGACAATTAAAATATCTACAGTAATAGCAGGTTTAAAAAAAGATAAAAGAGTCCCTGCGGATTTTACTCTACTTTACTCCAACTATAGGGAGTGCTGCTCATCCCCATTTCAAGACCATTGAGTCAGTGCTGTCCAAAGATATTTCCATAATCATGTGACCAGCTTGACATCACGGAGCGCTATTACCTGCCCACTGAAGTGAAACCTATTTATCTATTCGCATTTGCATGATTTCACACCGCTAAATTGGCAGAAGCTGAAGTGAGGAGAGGTACTTACCCATCACATGGAGCTTGGGTTTTGAACCTGAGCTGCTGGCTTTCTAGCTGACAAGCCCACTGTCTCAATCACTGAGCCTTCGCCCCACCCCTAATAATAGGTAACATCCACAATAGCAAATAAAATATCTGCAATACAATAAGAATAAAATATCCATACACTAGAACAATAAAATGCTGACATAGGTAATCTTCATTTAGTGACCACACTTGAGACTGACCACTCAGCTATTAATCAAAGCAGTCACCAAATGAAACTATGATTTACTTATGATCTTACTTCAAATTTCCTTTGCTTTACAGATCTCCAAAGGTCATAAATGCAAGAACAGGACATGAAGCTATTCTTTATTGCCATCGTAAATGAACGGCTACTAATTAAGATAGTTGCTAAATGAAGACTATCTGTAATGACAACATGCCTGCCTAGGGTCATATCAGTTGGGTCACCAATCCTTCCTTCCACATGGAGGTGGTACCAGGAAATCTAAATTAGCTCTCCATGTTCTCCACGAGCTGTGTGAGCAAGCAGCATTTTTGGATGTCTATACATTTGCAAGTGTTGGGTAATCATTCAATTTGTGAATGACCAGCAACATAAGTGGAAAAGTCTGATATTACTCACAATAGAGAAATGTTTAATGAACTGTATGGTGGAACCTGCAGGGATGGTTAAATTAACTTTTTTGATCAGAGAAAAAACAATACCTACATTTATGGCTGATTGGCAACTTACATTTTGCATAAAATGTAAAAATAAATACATTTATGATTCATGGTTTTGATCACTGAGAAAAAACTGGATAATAGAAAAGAGTGAACTTTCTTTTGTAATTATAGTGTAAGAGATTATTGTATCTATTCATGTATGTATTAGACATATTTATTCTAATTATAATTGCATTTATACTTGTTGCAAAGGAAATTGAAAGCTTCTATTTGTCTTTTGCCTTTTTTTTCTCTCTTTTCTCCTTTTTCGTTTGATTAGTTTGTGTTAATTTTTGTCCTTTGTAAAACTAATAACAATCTATTTTAAAAATTGTGAATAATTTGAAAATGTTCAAGTTAAGTGAGGAATATGTAAAAACAGAATTTAAATTTTATTCCCACCAGGAAATGATACATAGAGCCAGATCAGAGATATTTCAGTCTTGATAAAGTTACATACATACCAAATAATAATTGATTATTTCTTCCTCGTGTTAATCTATTCAAAGTCATGCTATTCTATTCAATATGCCTATGGAGAACACTGCAGAGACACAACTTGCAAGAGAATTTCTACCATATCGCAGTGTGACACTGCAATATAATGAACTGCCTCCACAATGGGTGTATACTACATATTTTTAAAAGTAGCACATTTTATAAAACAATTAAAGTAAGGATTTAAAGAATTTTTATTAGACTTAGTTCACATCAATTATTTTCCCCAAGCAGAGAAGCTTTCAGAAAAGAAGAGCACATGTAGAATTGATATCCAGTCTTCATTATACTGGCATTCATCCTTCCAAGGATCTGCTGGGAATGAAAAACCCAACTGCTTTTACATTTCTAAGTTCGTCTTAATTGATTGCTATTAGTGCTCAGTAGCTGCTCTCAGGTGAACTTTTTAGGGAAAGATAAGGTTATCTCAATGGTCATTGGGTCTTGGTTGTTTTTGTTTTCCCTCCAGCAATAACATTTTTGTTTTGCACAATTCAAATTACCAATTATTTTTCTTCCCTGACACTTCAAGAGAATAAAAACATCCTGCCCCCAGTGGACTAACCTGCTCTTAAATTTGTGTCAGGCACTGAAGGAGATAGAAAACTAGCTAAATCCTGCAGGAGAAACAATTAAAGCTCAAAATAGGAGAAATAGCTGAATAAAAATATAGCACTTTATTTTAATTGTCCAATTTAATTAATTCATTTGCTATTCACAATAACAACATTAATCATAATGAATGAATTTGATATTAATATGGACGACATACATACTTCTATAGGAATCCCAGTGTATTTCAGCATTAGCTTAAATGCACCATTAAAAATCCCATAAAAAGAAGACTGAATGGTCCATCTGAGTTTACTTTAAAATCTTTTTTGCTATTATAAAATATTTATGGTTTAGAGAGAGGGAAGAGTATTTTGCAATTGCTAATGAGGCATAAAATGTATCTATTTACAAATTGAACTGGATAAATTGGCTAGTTTTGATAATTTTATAATCTAGATTTAAGAGAATTAGTTAGAAAGTAACACCTAAGCAATCAACATTTCTTGCAAAGATTACGAAAATACATTTAAACGTATTAAGTATGGTAAACTTTTATTGTGGGTTCAGGGACTGAAGCGTATTTTAAAAGCAATATGCTTTCTTTTCCTCAATCAATTCCAAAATAAAACTACGAGATAAAAATATACATTTTCTGAGTAATGATAAATCTACATTTTTTGAGTAATGATAAATCGATATTCTTTTTCAAGTAAAAAAAATCAAGATTTTAAAATGCTACTAAGATAAAATTCCAACTAATCTAATGGAGCACATGTTTACGACCTTATAAAGCAGTGATGGCTAACCTGGACACTGAGTGCCAGACAAGTCATGACTAATGAGTTGCGGCTCATGATGTCATCACCTAGCATTGCTATTCTCCTTTTGAGAATGGACATGGCCCCATGATGTCATCACCCACTGCCACTGCTCCCTTTCTGAGCATGTGCATGGCCCTTGATGTCGCCTGGTGCCGCTACTCCTTTCTGAGTATGCTCAGCTCTGGAGCGATGCTGGGGTGACTTGGCTCGCGTCCCAGCAGAGAGGGCTCTGTATGTCCACTGTCGCACACGTGCCATAGGTTAGCCATCACTGCTATATAGCCATACTATATTTTATATAACAATTATAATTCTGTAATTCTTTCTTGATAAAATCTAAACAAGACAGTATCAAATGATGCAAAGGTGGTCCTTGTTATGCATAAGCACTCCACTTTAGCCAACACCTCCCCCCCATTAATAAAACTACAGATAATGAGATCTTGAATGTAAAGGCTTTAGGAGTTAGATTTCATTGTCTCCTTCTTCTTCTCCCGCTACTCGCTCTTGTATAATTGCAACTTCTTCCCATAGCAGTCCCAAGCAGTCTATTTCTCTTTTTTTTAGCAAGAAAAAATGATTAAAATACAAAACACCAAAATATTAAAAAACAAAAAGTAAAAAACACAACAAAAAAGGACATATACTCATAACAATTTTCCTAATTGAATGCTGATTAATATAACAATTTTAGTTTTCTACCCCTTGCAAAACAGGCAAAAACATTTTTAAACTGTTAAACTGCTAAATCTACTTACAAATTGTTAGCCTGTTATTGGTAGACTATATTAATGGCAAAGTAGTTAACAGAAAAACAACAGCAATAATAAACATATTATGTATGTAAAAGTAATAAACATTGTAAACAGTAATTGGAGAAAGACAAAGTTAAAATTCCCAAACCCTCTGTTAACGTGCTGTTATTGTGACCAACTCAAATAAAATCCACCACGTCTTCAATTTCCAATCATCCCAAATATCAACCTTAATTGATCCTGGATCAAATATCCAAATTTGTTTCTTTACACTATTTCTTATCAATTGCTGGCTGATTAAGTGCATTAGGTTCAATCTCCAAAGCCAAACTATCTTCCCTCCAAATTCCAGATAAGATTGTTTCTCAATTAAATGTATTAAATTCGATTCCCACTCTCCATCAAATTTCAAATTATTCACAATTTTTAAAATAGATTGTTATTAGTTTTACAAAGGACAAAAAATTAAAGAAAAGCCATTTGTATTTTGTTCTAATTGAGTCATGGTGGATCTCACTGAGTCATCTGGGTTTTACAAAGCTTCTACACAGCAGTATCATACAGTAAAGTTTTTCTGTCTGAAAATTGATTTGAATCACTTCTGTTTCAACATCATAGCCACTTTCCTACACTATATCTTATTTTCACTGAGAATACAATATTTGTTCAATCTAATCTACAGCTTTAGGATTCCCAGGTTGGGTCTCATCTAAATATTTACCAGGCCTGATCCTACTTAATTTTCAAGTCATCTCAAAGCTAATCAACTAGGGTAGCCCTTCTCAAATGAATGCTCTTTAGATGATTTGAGAGAAGAAAAATTCTTGCCCATGTTATCAAGAAATTTAAGAAGATTAGGTTATTATAAACCCAAGAAGACTGGTTTAATGTTATCAGAATTCTAGGAACTTTTGTCCAAACAAACTGAAATAAATTAGGTTAAAAAAGCTGTTGAGTTCGGCGAATAAAGGGACAAGAGGAGGCTTGCAACAACTTCAGTTCTTTATTTCAGCTCTAAACATCCAGCAGCCAGCTCACTAACAGCTCTCCCTTTTATACTGGAGGCTGTCGGTGAGCTGGCCAATAAGAACCCAGTTTTTCCTGATTCAACCAGAGGACCTTACTGAAGCAAGGCTAGCCTATTCTTACAGGCTAAGAACACAACACCCCTCCCCTCTTAGATGGGCTCTTCCAAATTAACATGCATAGTCCTTGAGGTATGTAGCGCATGACTTATTCCTTGAGGACCTGCACAGCTCACTTGGAAGAGTAGCTCCGGTCAGAGTGGCTATCCCTGCTGCTTCCTCTGGAGGCCCCAATGGAACTGCCAGGACATTCCCAAGTGGGGCCTTGAGGTTGAACCAGGCTGTGTCATCGGGCTGACGTTGCTGGATCCCCAGAGCAGCTAAGTCATGTGGCGGCCTATAATTGTCAGAAACAGGGGTGATATCTGCATTAATATTTGTTGCTGTGTGTGCTTCACACAGATTCCTTGGTGACTTCAGCAGCCATCATGATACCCTGTCCCATAGAGTCAATGAGTAGCATCGGGGCCTTGGGGCAAGGGTCATCCACACACCATGGTAGCGGGTACTGGCTGAGGGCATCAGCATGTCCAAAATTCTGCTTAGGTTGATGTACCAATTTGTAGTTGTATGCTGAGAGGAAAAGTTTCCATCTCAGTAACCAGGGCGACAGAGCCACCAGAGTCAGTCTGTCACCCGCCAGAAGTCCCAGGAGAGGCTTGTGATCCGTGACCAGCTCGAAGTCACGGCCAAATTGCTTGATCCTGGCCACCAGGGCCAGTGCCTCCCTGTCCAGCTGACTGCAATTCCTCTCAGCGTTGAACAGGGTGTAGGAATAAAAGGCGATTGGTGCTTCTGTTCCATTGGGCAGCCAATAGCTGAGCACTGCTCCCACGCTCACGGGAGAAGCATCACATGCCAACATGAGAGGTAGGGAAGCAGAGTGTTGAACCAGAAAGCTGTCTCTGGAAAGTAGATCTTTCACAGCAGCGAAAGCTGATGGTACCTTCAGACCCCAAACCCAAGGACAGGCCTTAGATAGTAGCCAGTGTATGGGGTCAGCAACAGAAGTCTGGTTTCTTAAAAACATGCTATAAAATTAAGAAGGTTTAACAATGCCTGCAGTCCCATTTTATTCTTAGGAGAGGGCCCTTCTTAAGGGCCTCCACTTTATCGGCAGTCAGTTGAATGCCAGTTCCATTTACTCGGTAACCCAGCAACTCCACCCCTGGCACCCCAATGTAGCATTTGTTGTGTTTTGCCCTGAGATTCACATTCTGAAATTTTGTTAGGACTGCTCTTAGCCTATTGATTAACTGATGCTTATTGATGGCAGCGCTGAGAACATCATTGAAATAGGTGTTAGGGCTCGGGCCCCTGCTCGGCCCGAACTCGCCGAGCCGGACTTGGAGACATCCGACGAGGAGGGGGAGGTGTGCCCTGCTCCCGTCCCCACCTCTGCGCCAGCTGCGACGGAGCCTGCAGTGGCCGGGCCATCCAGCGCGGGCACGGACACTCTGGTCGGTCGCCCAGGTGCCGGCGAACCATCCCCAGGCATGCCAGGGATGGGCACGGGCAGCAGCGAGGCCCCGACCCTGGAGGTGTCGGCCCACACGGAGGTGTGGAGGAACCAACCAGCGCATGCCCCGACTCAGAGGGAGAGGCGGCACTGGAGCCCCTCCTGGAGGCCCGCACTCGCTGGCAGCACAGGAACAGCCAGCACCGCGGATTGGCCGTGGGCGGGGATGGGGCTGGCGGCTGCCGCTCGAGCGGGAACTTTAAAAAGGCAGCTGGCTGCGGATGCGGACAGCTCGAACAACACTTGTTGACAATTCGGAAGAAAAGCGCTGCTTCGTTGGGTGAGTCTTTGGATCAAGATTGGGGATTCTTTGCTTGGGAGGAGTTGTGAAGAGAGCGGGCTTCATTTCGTCGGGAACGAGACTGGTCTGCTGGATCACAGGTGCCGCACAGGCACTTCGTAGGAGGCCGTCTGGGGATCCGGGCTTCCTGGACTCCAGTGAGAGCCTTGACTTTGGGAGGAGTTGAGAAAGGGGGGGACGGGATCTTGCTCAGAAGAAAGACTCGGCTCGCGGAGCGGCTGCCCTGGGATTGACTCGGCTCGGAGCAGCCCAGGCACCCCCCCTCTCCTCGTCGGCAGGCGATTGGACACTGACTCTGGCTCAGCTGGGCCTGTGCTCACGCCTCAGCACCCGAACCACCAAGCCCTGCTAGGGCACGCCCCGGCAGTTGGGAGCACCTTGGACTGGCCCCACAGCCCAGAAAGGGTCTCGCTCAGCCTTGGACACTTTGCTCGGCCCATCTGGGCGTGTAGAGCACAACAATAGGGCACAACTCCAGGAATCTTGCAAAGTAATCACTCTGTTAACATTTGGAAGATTCCTGGGGTAACTTTGATGCCAAATTGAAGCCAGTGACACTTGAAGACACCTCTATGCATAATAATAGTCTGGACCTCAGCAGTAGCACCATCTACCGGGAGTTGCTGGTACGCCTGTGCAAGGTCCAACTTAGCAAAAATTTTACCCGGGTCTAAGTTGTGCAGTAAATGCTGCACAATGGGCATTGGGTAAGCATTTTGTTGCAACACTTTGCTAACGGTACATTTGTAGTCAGTGCAAATGTGCATCGACCAGTCCTTCTTAATCAGAGTAACAATGAGGGTCTCCCATCTGGAGTGGTCTGTTGGTTCCAGTATGCCCTGCTGGATCAACTTGTCCAGCTCTGCGTCGATATGTGACTTTAGGGCAAATGGAACCCTGCATGGCTTGAGCCAAATTGAGGCAATGGCAGAGAAAAGGGTGAAAGAGATGGGGTTCCCCTTATACTTCCCTAGTTCTTCATTGTTTAGAAGGTCTTTAATGCTGGAAACCATTGTAGTGTGGATCCCGGTGAGTCCCAAGCCTAGAGAGTTGAGCCAGTCTAGTCCCAGTAAACCTGGAAGGTCTCCGATGGCCACCATAGCTGGTAACTGCCCCTGGAACCTGTTGTAGTGGACGTTCAAATGAATGGAACCTAAGATGAGAATTTGGTTATCCTGGTAATCTGAAATTCTCAGCTTTTACCACTCCAGCTGATTCATTTTGGTGCCCAGAAAATTTTTCACTAGGGTCCATTTGGAAATTATTGTCACTGAGGATCCAGTGTCTACCTCCATCTCACAAGGACTGTTCTCCAAGTGGATGGAGATAGATAGCTTCTTCCGGCATGAGGTGAAGGCTTTGGCCATTCTCATCTGAATAGTGTTCACTGAGCTGGCATTGGGATGTAGTTTTTATGACTTCCATGTCTTAGGTTTATTTGCCTTGGGTTCAATGTGATGGTTGGTGGGAAAGGCAGCTTGGCAAACATAGGCCAAATGCCTCTTTTGGTTGCAACTCTGACAAATGATGTCACAGTAGCAGCAGGCTGCTCGTTGGTGTTGCCTGCCACAACTGGCACAGCTAGATGCCTTGTTGTCCAGGGAGGAACCCTTTCACTCTGCCATTTGGTTCATGGTGGCCTCTTCATTGCTGCTATGTGAGTTATCTGACTCGCACTGTGCTTTGGGCACTGAAATTGTAACTTTCTGGCTTGTAGTGACTGTTATGCTCTTTTGTAGTTACTCAGCTGCCTGATTTGTCATCTCAGTAGCTTGAGCCTGTCAAGGACTGTCTGCAGTGTCAGATTTGCCCTAGCTAGGAGTTGACATTGCAGTTGAACATCACAGACTCCATAAACCAGTTGATCTAGCAATGCATCACTGAGATCAGCAAACTCGCAGTTTGTGGCAGCCTTTTTAAGCACCGCCATGTATTGGTTCATCAACCCACCTTTGCAATGTAGTCGTTGCCGAAATTCATACCAGCATAGTCTTTTTGATGGCATTGGAGTATAGTGATTCTTCAACAGGGAGAGTAATTCTGGCCATGGCATGGTGCGTGGCTCTCTTAGAACACTGGCAACATTGAAGACATCATGATCACAATGACTCAGGAACAGGGTCCGTTTGCGGTTTGCAAGGATGTCCTTGAGGTCATTGGCCTCAAGAAAACAACCAAACTGGGACATGTAGGTGTCCCAGCTCTCCCTGGGAGGGTTGAATGGAGCCGGCGGGTGGAAGATAGCCATGGGAATGGCTCTTGGTTGGTCCATTTTCCTTTTTTTGTCAAATCTTCGGGTTGTATTTATTTTTTATATATATCCAAATTATTGTTCCAAAAAGCCATCATCTCATCTTCTCTTCTCCATTGTTTTCTTACTTATTTATGTACTTTCAATTTTTTTCATTGTTGTTATCTTTCTTTTCTGCCATTCTGTCTGTATTCATTCTAATGTACACAATATCCTAACATACAAAACATGCACAATAAACAATCATAACATTCCTCCCCTCACTTAATTTCAACCCCTGATTTGGTCCCTTATCTTTAATCCATTTCATGCTTTACAATTCAAATTTATAGGTTCAATATATCTGTACATGAATGTTAATAAATCAACCCCCTAT
>JANHFO010002320.1:91984-102413 GCA_032468095.1 Pareas carinatus | reverse complement strand
ATAGGCGTTCCTGTAGGTAACTAGGTCCTAAGCCATGGAGCGCTTTAAAGCAGATCACCAAAACCTTGAAGCGCACCTGAGAGACCACCGGGAGCCAGTGCAGCTTGCGCAGAAGGGGAATAATATGGGAGCGACTTCTCGCCCCCATAATCCCCTGCGCGGCCACATTCTGGACCAGTTGAAGTCTCTGGGTACAAACCAAGGGGAGCCCCATGTAGAGAGCATTACAGTAGTCTAGGGAAATGATGAGGGCTTGAGTGAGTGTACGGAGGGAGTCCCGATCTAGAAAGGGACGCAAATGGCAAATCAGGCGAACCTGATAGAAAGCCCCCCCCCGGCCACTGCTGTCAGTTATCATGGGAGCTGATATGCCACCACACTCTCGACAACCTTGCCAAAAAGCAAAGATTGGAGACAGGACGGTAGTTTGCTAATACAGCAAGGTCCAGGGAAGGCTGCTTGAGAAAGGGTCTTACCACCGCCTTCTTCAAGGCGGCAGGCAAGAATCCCTCACCCAAAGAAGCATTAACAACTCCTTGGAGCCAGCCTCATGTAACCTCCCGGGAAGCCAATACCAACCAGGAGGGACACAGGTCCAATAAACATGTGGTCGCATTCAGCCGTCCTTGGCACCTGTCCATGTCCTCAGGAGCCACAGGGTCGAACTCTTCCCAACTACTCGACACTGTCAAGATATTAGGGATTTCAGTTCCCATCAGCCTCAACCAAAACCACAAAAAGAAAGGGATAGTAGAAACTGTTCTCCAGAACAACCTGAGTGTATCAAACCCTCTACTTCAGCATATGTACATAATGTTAAGACACACATAGAATTAAAGTGTGATTTATTTTAATACTGCCAATTAAAGGCATTTGTGCTACTTAATCTGAAATGTAGAGCTATCCTTTAAGATGACCCAGAAGTTACAATTGTTCCACATGCAATGGCACATGTAATTTTGGGCACTTCATGTTTCAGTTGTGTTAAAACACTGCTGCATAAACTGCACTGGCTTCCTGATGTTTTCTGGGTGAGATTCATGATGGTGGCTATCACCAATAAACCCCTAACTGTCATGGGGCTAGTTTATCTGTGGAACTGCCCCTCCCTGAGAGTACCTGCTCACACTACCAGGTTAGATAGGATGCAGTACACTCCATATCCTTTCCTTTAAATGTTACTATCTGGTTGAATCTCAGAGATGTTTTTTCAATGGTTGTTCCAATCTTTTAGAACAGCCATTTCTCCTGAGATTTGGAGGGTCCCCATATTTTGGTATTCTGTAGTTCCAATTCCATTATCTCATTAAGCCAGTCTCTATCTTTTAACCATCATTACATTTCTGTCTATAACCATTCCCAATATTAGAACGCTTCCATATGAAATTTTTTCAATTGCTTCAATTTTTTCTCCTCAATAGATAATATATCTTAATCAGTAATTAAGTTATTTCACATTCAATGAATTACATTTATAAATTCAATATATCAACCCTCTATCTTTTCCTTTCCTTACATCTTTGCCAACACCATTCTTATTCAATTGTGGTTTTTTTAACTTTCCCCCTTTTTCTTCTCCATTTAGAAACCTTTTTAGTCATTCGTTTGCTCTTTAGTTTCAGTTTTCTAATTTTAGTTTGTTTTCTTTTAGATAGACGGCATTTTTTATTTATTTCATTTAATTTCTTGTCCTACCATTCTTTCTATCTTTTAACCATTTAAGTCCTTCTCTTCTCCATTCCTATTTAGTTTCTTTCTTACTCTCTTTCTCTTACCTTCTGACTTTCTATTTTCCCTCCATTCTGACTTTCTCCCTTAACTCTATCCCTAATCCTCTCCCTATCTCTATCCCTCCTTGACCTACTTCTATCCCTACTCTTGTCCCTTCCCCTATCCCTAACTCTAACCCTATTTCTAATTTTACCTCTATTCTATCTTAATCTTAACTCTAACCTAATTCTAACATACACCCTAATCACCCTAATCTTACCCCTGCTTTACAATTCATATTTATAGGTTCAATATCTTCGTACATGAATGTTAATAAATCAACCCCTATCTTTTATCCTCCATTTCATTCTTATTTAATTTTATTCCTTATTTACCAATGTAGTTCTTAATTTGATTTTCAGCTTTACAAATTCTTATTTTTGCTTCTTTCCCCCCCTTGCTACCATTTTTCAGATCTAACACAAAATAAAAAATTTCAACACATAGAATAAACTTTCATGACATTATTTTCTGCTTAAATTTCTATTTTTATCATTATTGCCATTCTATCTGTTTCAAAACCCATGCCTAAGTTCCAATTTCATCGCCGTGTCACTCTTTTACCTTTCCTTATATCATTTACCTTCATTTCTATATTTTTCAAAAAAGAATTTTTTAAAAAATTAATCTATACCTCTTCTGATTGATAAGTCTTCCTTTAAGCTTCTTATAATTCAGAGCTTTATTACCATCTTTTATTTACCCTTCTCGTTTTCCTTTATCTCAGTCCTTTAACATTCCTTATATCATCACCTTTTATTCCTATATTGGTTTTTATGGTTCTTTTAACTTATCCTATGCCTCTCCTAGCTAGCAGCTCTTCATCCAGCACTTTTAAAACTAAGATCTCTTTTGTTTTAACATATAATTTTATGACCAGCTTCCTTTCTCTTTTAACCCACATTATACTATACATTCCACTTCTTTCCTCTGAGTCTTTTTGCTTGATTCCCCCTTTTCTTCTTTGGCTTCTTCCCATTTTCCCCTCCACTCGAATTCTCATTTTACCATCTTTTTGACCCATATTGTAAGTGTAACTGTTTTTCTCTCTCGCTTTCCTGGAAGAATTGCTAAGTTTCTTTATCTTTTTATTCCTAGACACCATTGTCTCTTTTGGTTTTAAATTCTGGTCAGTATTCTTTTTCCTCCTTTTTCTCTTTCTTCTTTTCTGCTCCAATACATTTTCCGGTGCATTTTTTGCTTCCTGGGGCTTGTCTTGGTATCTCGCTAATAGCATTTCAAACAGCTGGTTTACTTTTGCCATGTTTTTATCAAATTGTTCCTCTTCCATCTCCATCTCCTGTGTGGAAGCAATTTTGTCCATATCCTTTCAAAACCCAAACTTTATAAATTCCAATTGTCAAATGGTCCAACATCACCCTCCACATCTTTATAACTTAAATTTATAGTTCAAAAAAAATTTCCTCAAAAAATTCAAGTCTTTATATATCTCTATTTTTAGTCCGCTTCGTTTTTATTTATTTCCAATTCCTAGCATCCGCTTCTTCAGCTTCCAGCTTTTTAAATGCTGTTTTAAGTCTCATCCCTTCTATTCAGTAGCTTCGCTTTCCAGTCACCGGAGCTTTACTACTTTTCTACAGTTTACTATTCAAGCAGCCTTCCTTTATTGTAATTAGTCCACAATAGTTTTGTGTTTAACCGTACTTGTCACCTCTAACTTTAAATTTCTTTTTCTAAATTCTCTTAATTCTTCTTTTACTCCCTTTGCCCCCCTTCAATTTCATTTGCCTCTTTTTTGCAAGACTTTATGGGGGCAGATACTTCTCAACTTTCCTTTAATCCTCAGGTAAAAAATTCTTCAGTGGAGTAAGTTTTAATTTTTGAGTCTTCTTACCAAAACTGGATGCTTTGCTTGTCTCTTCCTTTGCATAGGGTTGCTTCTGTTTTGTTCTTAGTTTCAGTGTTCCATGCTCCCAGTCTCAATGGTGCCCAGTACCTTTCACCTGCCCAGCGAAAAAGAGCAAAGACAGAGAGGCAATCGTACTGGCCGCTGCCGAATCCATGCCTCTGTCGCACCCCCTCAATCGAACAACCCTCCAGGTTGTTCTAGAAACGATGAAGAAAGGGACTTCAGAAGTCGGAGCTATGGCTTCCTCATTCCTTTTCAACCAGAAACCTGGTTGGTTCATTTTCCAATCGCTGGGCTGGATGGCTCGTTGTCAGCTCTTTTTAGCTCTTTCCCTTTATTCCACCTTCGTTGCTAAAATGTTGAGTCCAGCGAATAAAGGGTCAAGGGGAGGCTTGCAAAAACTTCAGCTCTTTATTTCAACTCTAAACATCCAGCAGCCAGCCCACTGACAGCTCTCCTTTTTATATTGGAGGCTGTCTGTGAGCTGGCTAATCAGAATCCAACTTTTCCCCACCACAGCCAGAGGATCTGATTGAAGCCTTTCTCTTTTAGGCAAGGCTAGCTTATTCTTACAGGCTAAGAACACAACAGAAGCAGTACTTGTTTTCAAACATTCAAATAAGGGGAAAATTTCAGTTTTGAAAGATTTCCCCTATCTATTCCACTACTCTGTTTTCCTCCAGTAGGCATCTTGAGAGTTTGAAGCACTTAGAAGTTGGTTGCAGTAGATCAGACAGACTGGCAAAAGTCAGGTGGTCACCTTTGATATATATTTATATTTATCTATGTATAAGAAGAAATATATCACTTTTCACCCCAAAAAACCTTGAACATGATCTAATAACACGAAACAAAATTGTACTTTACAACTTTCCAAAATAGAATTTCTAAGAGAAAATTAACTTAAAAGATCAATACAGATTGATTACTTTGGACAAAAAACATGGATTTATGTTGGTTCTCACACTGCTTACAGGAATGTTCATTATCTTCTTTAGCTGATTTCTTTTTTTTCTAACGAAGTGTTTTGATGTCTGTTTTTATGCAGAACAGAGAGAGCAGCTGGATTGTGAAATAGGAGTTCCTCCACATTCCTGGATTAATTTTCCATTGATCAGTCCAGATAATGGATCTGGAGAACTTTTTGACCTTTACCAGAGGAGAAAAGGAAAAATATTCTGCCAGAAAATGTTTTCTTGTCTGAATTGTTTTATTTTAAGTTGCAAATTAAAAGAAAGATAGGAAAAAGAAAAAAATGGAACTGATCTTCCCTCAGTGCACAAAATAAATGTCAACACAGGAAAAATATCTTATTTCTGTGCATGGCCCTAATCAAAGATTTCCAGGTTTTTTTAATCTTAATCCAGCAGCATCCCCCCCAAAAATAAAGCAAAAAAAAAAAAGCTGAGCTGAGCTTCCCTGGTTTGTAAGATTTTACTTGAAATTATGTTTTCAGTGAAGAGGTTGCTTGAAATCAAAGCACAGGTCATTCAAAAGCCACAGGAGGACAACTGTGATCAATACTAGCCTAGAGATTAGTAAACTCAACACAGGCTATCAAGCAAGATATACCGGTTGAAATGTACAACCACCAGAGGATCAATGTATATTCCTTCCCTTGTAGCATATGGACTATAGTTAGGAACACCATCTGGAAGAAACTTTAATCCCCTAGTAAATTGGACCGAGTTGTCTAGAGCTTGGTAAGATTTTAGGAGATCCAAAGGTAACTTTGAGACTTAATATTTGAATTTTATTGAGGGGATCAGGAAGACAAGTAACCACACATTGGAAACACTGTAGGTGAAAATAAAGTTTTGTTGACCTCAAAGTGTTAAATCTATATTCCATACAGCAATTTTTTTCTGATTATTTCTGTTTCTTTCCCCATACCCCACCCCTATACAGTTCACTGAGTTCAGTTGGGCTATAGAATAAATTACCCACTCTAGCGAACAATAAAAGGTGTTAGAATTTAAATTAGGAAGTTGTGAAGAACTCCAGGGGCTTCAGAAGAAAGCTGAGACTTGTGTGAAAATGATAAACCTCCATCCTTGCATTCTTGGGTGTCACATTGTAATGTAAGCCCCAAACGGTCAGAATATGAATCACAATGTTGCAATACATTTTTTTTTGTCATTTGCTTTCCATTGGCCCTTACCCCTGCAATGGGCACTTATGAGGAACTGATATACTACCCATACATTAAATCAAAATTAAACCACATCTGTTATTTTCAGTGAAATACTGTCCTTGTGCTCCAGAATGTATGGGTACATTTATCACTAATAAAGAAACAGAAAACGTGGTGTGGGACAGATTGATCTTCACAGTGCTCTGTTCCTACAAGAATATGATCAATTTTATTCGCCATCTCCAGACAGTAAACTCAGTTTATCATTTGAAAGGCTTCTCTTAAGTTGAAAGACTCATAAACTTGGCAAACCTTTGCTCTCATCAGCAAGCTTATAACATTCTGGGTATATAAAAATAAATACAAGAATCTAATAGAAGTAAGCATAATGCCATGAATAAAAAAGAGATATTGATTATTCTCAACTCAAACACTAGGCTTTATCACTAACTTCAGAATACCTTTTCATCTGAGTTGTCAATACTTGGTTTGAAAGATTTACTCACTTGAGCTTTTCATCCTCAAAGGAAGGCACAAGTGTTATGTAAATAATTCAGGATTTTGTTGAATTTCTTTAAAGCTGGGAAGATAACGCAATGTTTTCAAACAAGATGCTTTGACTTTAAGGATGGGGAACCCTGCTGTCAATATAGTGAGTCTATATTGATTTTATAGAATATGTATGCTGGGACTATATTTTAAACATGCCTTCAATAATTTAGTTAATGTCCATAGGTCTAGGAGTTGTTCAATATCAAAGCAAAATCTCCCGCTCTAAAACGTGTTAAACTGTCTTGCAATATTGCTCTATCATAATAACAGCTCCTGATCACACTGCTGATTAGATTGAAGTGGAAATCTTCAAAGCAAAAAGACTATTTTGTACAGCTCATATCTTCTTTTGAATTCTCCAAGGGTTAGAATCTACTTAAGCACTACAGAACAACACCTGATGAAGCAACAATTTATTGAAGATCATGGCATCTAATTTGATTTTATTGTCCTCAGGAAATCAATTCTGTTCTTAGACTGAGTTTCATTCAAGAAGCTCACTATATAGGAAAAGAAGATACAGAGGTATAAGGTCAACCAAATAAATAAATAAATAAATAAAAAGTAAAATCCATCTTGCAGTATATCTGTGGATTTTTTTCCCTTCTAAGTAATTATATTTATGAAACTACTCTTTACAAATAATAAAAAAAAGTCACTTATATCCTGAGCTGAGTCAATCATGTCATGAAACAATACTTTCACAAATATTTTCTTATTTGTACATTCCCACTCCCAACCAGAGAAAATTGGTTACAATTTATTTATTAAATTTTGTATTAAGAGCATTATTTTAAATCATTTTAATATTGTTAGCAACTTCAAACCAGTTGTTTTTTCCAGCAACAGTACATATTAAAATGATAATATTTGTTTATAGTGCTTGGGTAATTATTTTATGTATTTATTTCCTGCGTTTGTTATTTTTGCACATAATTCAAGGAGGAGAACATATCCAACATATCTTTCTCATTCTATTTTTACCATAGCAACCCTGTGAAGTGGGGCTGCGCTGAGAGAGAATGACTGGCTAAAGTCATCCAGTTGGCTTTCGTGTCTAAGGCTGGACTTAAATTTATGGTCTGCCACTTTCTATCCTGATGCCTTAATTACTACACCGAACTGTATTGGGGAAATTGCCTTAGGAGAAACCTTTATGTTTAAGTTTCCCTTACTACTATACAGTTTCTATGAATGTTGAGTATAGCTAGTATATTTCTGCAGATACACTTTTTTATGACTCTGTAATCCCTTTATTTGTGGTGGTGTTGGGGTGACTGAATGGAGCTGAATATTTACTGACTGGATGTCCTTCCTAACGCCTATGCAGAGTTCACAGTAGCTATTTTCACTTTGAGCCCTGATAGAGAAACTTCTGCTGCTGCCTAAGATTGAACTCTCAACCTTTCAAGTGAGAGACAAGCATCTTCACCCCAAGACTCCCATGCCGTTCCTCTCTGTAGACACATGTATAATACATTTGTCTTGTCATTAATGGTATGTTGGGCTGTGCTTTCAACAGACACATAATATTTGATGAATCTGAATGGTTTTCAATGAATGTTGCAAAGACTGAGCAATTCAACAAGGAATGCAAATCTGAAAATGTAAATATCAAAGACCCAGATAGTTGTGCTTGACAGGAAAAAAAGAAATGAATGATTGCCAATTAGATCTATAAATTGTGAAAAATGATGTAAGAATATGAAGTTATGAACCTTGATAGCATGTTTACAAAAGATGGGAAATGAATGAAGGCATGTTAAGACATGCACTGGTAAAAAGATAGTAGGTAGTATTGCTTTATTGGACAGAAGGAATGTTTGATGAAAAAATAAAAATATGTCTGTATAAAAGCATTCTTCAGCCATTACATGGAAGGTAAACTCAATATATTAGATAAAACAGTGCATGGAATGAGGAAAGGATAATTAAGTCTGTGTTGTAAAATAAGAAGAGGTAGAATCAAGAAGAACATGGATTGAATGCAAAAATGAGTGACCAGTAGAAAATAAATTCATTGATTTTTGTCATACAGACAAGAAAAGTGAAGATTAAAAAGTAAAACAGTTTAATAAAATTGCTTTAAATTTATTTAAATTTTTAATACAATTGTTTTTATTTATGTTTAAATATTTAAGTGTTTAAGTGGTTTTATAACAGGTTTTAGTTGTGTTATTGTATGATGCCCTCAATCAACTTGTGTGAGATAAGCAGCCGTATAAACTGGATAGATAAATAAAACAAATATATGAATGATGAGAAAATAAATTGAAAGGAAAGGGAAAACTAAGACAGTCATGGTTGGATGAAATTGATGAGAGAGAAAGAGAGATAAGAAAGCAGAGAAATAAATTTAATGAACAAAAGGCAGTATGTGATGTATGTACAGGATGTTTGTAAGAATAATTCAGAAGGAGAGTATAGATAGTGATATTCTGAAATGCTTGCATAAACTAGAATTTGTTGTATTTTCTTTTTTAAAAAAACCAATTCATTTCTTAATCTCTCTGACTTAATATTTCTTACACCTTTTCTGCATTCTGCATAATGTTGTTTATTTGAAGGGAAGAAAGAGACTATTATGGTTTGGTGCATATCTTTATATTGATTCAGGGCACTGAGACTTCTTTTGCAGGCTTAGTTGGAATTATAGTTGGATTTTAACAAGAAAGCTTATTTTGAATTTTGAAAAATCAAATGAATATCTGTTTCGAGTTTGCATCTGCATCTTGTTACGCAGGTTTGATTAGTTCATTTATGAATCAATAAATGTTTATATATAGAGAAAGTTTTGAGCATCTTTCTTTACACACACATACAGACACACAAATGCAGGCTGATTGATGAGCTGATTAAGGAAGAGGTAATGCTCAATGATTTTTTTATGAAATTAAAACTTCTGGATAATTATAACTTGTGACTTGGGAGTTTAGGAATTGTTGAACTCAGAAGAAGATTATGCTAATAGAGAAATCTATTTTGTTTGAACAGATATTATTGCAAGGGGCCTGAGTAATTAGCATCTGGAATGTGCAGAACAGGAAAATTTGAAGATCTTTTTATGCTTTTTCCAGGTGAATCTGATAGTCTTGCTTTTCCGCTGGCATTTCATTTTCATTACTTTTAATGTTTCCTCATTTGTGTTAAATAATTCAGTGTTAATAATGTTAATGCTAATTGTTAGCATTTTGCATCTGGTTTCTTGCATTCAGGCCAGTAAAGATAAAAACAATAAATTAAAGAAACTAAAATGAAATGTTTGCTGTCTTGTTTAAGGGCTTTACAAATTCCCACCATTTTCCATTTGTGAATTACCTTCTCTTCTGTGTCTCTCATTATTCATACTACCATGAACATTTTTCATTAATCCTTCTACACACAACACTTTTTTACATCCAAGTTCATTGCTAATGAATAATGCATCTCTTTGCCATTTCACATTTTACAAGCTCTGTCTTACTCTCAAATAGTTTGGCTGACCTGAAAAGAAAGATAAATTATTTGCACTCTGCTGGAATCAGAATACAGGCAACTGAGCAAGGCATAAAGAGAAAACAAAAACAAAATACTAACAGAATGGAATAAAATTAAAGGATGGGCTAGAAATAGTAGAAAGTATGGTGATAAAAATCATACGCAGAGGGGAAAATGTAGAGTTAAAATGGAAGTGAAGAATTTAAAAAGAACATAGGTTCTTTTTATTAGAACTGAAACAAAAGATGATGGGTTTCATAAAGAGAAAAAAGAACAAACTATATAGGTATGTATATCCATATATATACATACTGTACGTACACACACATGTACTATATTTATGCATCATCTATCTATCTGTCTATCTGTCTGTCCGTTCATCCATCCATCCATCCATCCATCCATCCATCCATCCATCCATCCATCCATCCATCCATCTCCCTACCAACCTACCATTCATTCATCCATCTATCATGTGCCTACCTACATACATACATACCTACATAACTACCTGTCACCTTTCTCTCTCTCTCCCTCCCTCCCTCCCTCCCTACCTACCATGTATTCATCTATCTATCTATCTATCTATCTATCTATCTATCTATCTATCTATCTATCTATCTATC
>JANHFO010002320.1:70832-81016 GCA_032468095.1 Pareas carinatus | reverse complement strand
AATAGATCTTGCTTTTTGGGGTTTCCTGAAACCCAGAAAGGCATTTCACTCTCTAGTACGGTTCTGATTTGATCCTAAGCATTCAATGATCCTAAGCGCTGTTGCCCTGTGGGAAGCCCTTGACTGTTACAAAGACAAAGCTAGGAAAAAATATGCTGATCTTGTACTCCTCTTTTCCAATCCTTTGTCTATCTGATTTCCATGATTTCATAAAGGAAAACTAAGAGCTGAAATGATAGTTGAAGATGAATGTAACACTTTGCGTGATTGCATACCCTACTTTTTCAGATTTTGCAATCACCTGGTATAACTATCTCTTTAGGTCTCTGCCTTGAATATGTGAGCAGAATAGGCAAGGAGAGCATAAGGAAATGGGGAGCTAGATCAGACACTTATAATTCTGTAGAGTTAGGAAGCTTGAATGTTTGACCTAGAAGTCCTTGTACTGTTTTGAAATTCTGAACTTCATGTTTGTTTTATATTAAAACAAACATGCTTCTAAAAAATTCCATTTACTTTAAATACTATTTAAAGTATTTGTTTAGTCTAATTTGATGTAAATCACCTTCTTATTGTCACTTCCATAAAAGTTAAATCAGAAGTCAGTAGATAGCCCACCAAGCATTAAGTTAGAAAGCGATTTCCTTTCAGCTTAGTTGGTAATTACATATATTTAAGTTTTGCTGAACTGTACAGAGGTACATTGCAATGCTTTCAATAAAATAGTTGCCAGGCAACTATAGAAAAATGCACTAAATGTTTTGAATAGATTCTTTACTCCCACTCTTGTATTGATGGAGAATTACTGTTCTAAAACATAGTGCTCTAAAATCTAAGAACATTAAAATGGAGTTTAAAATTTAGTACTGAAATGAAAAATATTCCACAAAGCTATATCACTGAAGAACATGATCTGGACTCAAAATATTTCTGTCCAGGTGCTATAACTTGTCCTATCACATTTGCATTTTCTTTTAAGAACAGTGTTTCCTTTTTTACCATTTTTTCCTTTAACTGGAAAAGTAAAACTAATAAACAAAAAGTGAAAATATTATAGGATCATGGAATTTGAAAGATAAATATTCAGAACATTTCTAGTACTATCCATCATCCTAAGCAACATAATTATAATTTCAGTTAAACACTCTATACTGAAAAAGATTATATAAAGAAGCTTTCTCAGTTGAGGATAATTGCAAACGTTTTAATGAAACATTTTTAAAAATCCGTTAAATATATAAGTTAGGGGCAATAAACTGAACTAGAGTAATACTGACATACACATTTCTAGTCATAATTGCTCATGACTGAATGCTCCATTTATCTCCATGATAGATAAAAGAGGAAAGCATAAGACTGGGTGACCACAGGACTTGTTTAAATAAGGAAATCTATGCTCATCTATATTAGGCGACAAGTAGTCAGAGTTTTCCACAAGAAGAAATCAAAATGGTGGTTTCAATCATTATATTGCCACCACTGACTTGAATTTTTCACTTCTTCCCAACCCTCACTCAAATATCTGGACAACTGATTCCACCAAACATTAGTGAAAAATATCCTTCATTTGTACATGATGAACTAATACCAATTCAATTCCAAGTGATGTACACATGCAAGTTACTATATATTTTGCTACTATAAGCAACTTTAAGGTCTATGCTATCTTTATATGTTATTCATTTATGACATTTATATCATGTTGCAATATAATAAAGGACCCTCGACTGGTCATCAATCTAGACAGATGCAATTAAAACGTGTATGGTAAAAATTAAAGATAACAATTTTTTTTAGAAAGGCAAAATATCAATAAAGGGCATCAGTCTCCAAGTGTTCTATGAAATATCTCTGTTTTAAGCTGTTTGCAGATGGCATTTAGGGAAGGAAACAACCTTTCAATCTAAAAAAAGATTAATCTACACGAATTAGTTTTCCATCGTGGGAGGGGTTGTAGAGAGTAAGGGAGATGACGATTACCTAGGCAAAAGGGGTTGAGACATTCTTTAAGTCCCAGGAAACAAGGTAATAGGGGAAAATAAGAAGAGGAAGGTATGTTGGATATGATCATCACCTTGAGTTATTTGTAAAAGTAATAAAGGCAGGATATAAATAAATAAATAAATAATATTCAGCTGCAACCCAGGCAAACAGTTCCCTAATTCAATGGAGTTTAAGTCTGCATTCCTGCAGGTGTCATGTTTTCTACCATAAGCAGTTTTAAGATATATGCTTCCTGCAAGAACCTGAAGCAGGGAACTGGTATGGCTTGATGTGAACAAAGAGCCAGAGTCCAGGTTCCCTCTCTTTAAATGATAAGTTCATGCAGCTGAACAAAGGTGGGTTCTTCCATAAGATTGGAAGAATCCGGAATGCAGTTTGAAGCAAGTAAGTATAGATTTTTTTACTTGGTTACAGAATCAGAATTTATTTGCCAAGTGTGTCTGGACATACAAGGAATTTGTCTCTGGGGTACATGCCCTATACCAGTGATGGCGGACTTATGGCATGCGTGCTGCAGCAGGCACGTAGAGCCCTCTCTGCTAAAATGCAAGTTAAGTCGCCCCAGCATAGCCCCAGAGCTAAGCATGCTCAGAAAGGAGTAGTGGTGCCAGGCAATGACATCACAGAGCCATGTGCATGCTAAGAAAAACAGTAGCAACACCAGGTGATGATGTCATGAGGCCATGCACATACTCAGAAAGAGAGCAGTGGCCCCAGATGATGACATCACGAGCTGCGACTCATTAGTCCACTCATTTGGACATTCGGTGTCTGAAAGATTAGCCATCACTGGCCTATACCTACATACATACAATAAAAAACTGTGATTACAATCATAAGACACATTCATAATCATAAATTCCTCCCTTCTTTTCCACTCTTTCCCATTTCCTTTTCCCATCCTATTTTCCCATTGTTTGGTTTATTCAATTTCTTTTGCATGTTATGTTATAATTCAATAAAATTTAAAAAAACAAATACTCCTCAGTTGCACACTGCCCTCTTTTACTTTTAGGTAAACAGGGTTTGTTTTACTGAACCAGAAAAGACTGGGGAACATGGGCATAGGAGTACATAAGGAGAGAGTGAAAAAATCCAAAAATAATCTGCATATACCATTCCAACAGTTAGAATTAAGTCTTGATCCAAAGTTCTATCTATAAGCTCCTCTTCCTTTTTTTGGTTAATAAAGGGTAGAACTTTAATTGGCTTATCTTTACTGTTTATAAAACTCTAGAATTATGTCTTTCTATGAATTGGACAAAAGCTGATATAGTTTTCAAAAAAAGTTGGGATAAATGTGTTTTACAAATCACTGTTGAAAGGCAGGCTGATGCTCTTAAGAGAATAAACTTTCAGCACTGCTGGGATAAATGTAAGTAAGACAATTACACCATTTCAATCTAGCTGCCATCAATGATGTTTTAAGTTAAAGCAATTTGAGTTTATATTTCCTATTGTCTGTCTTGTGTTCTGCAAATAATAGTGGCAGGAAGTCAATTTTAACTTGCGAGTTTGAAAACAGCAATTGTAAAGTAATGACTGATACTTGTACTACCTTAGGAGAAAGTTTGTTTCTTCCACACTAGACCACAACTTTGTTAGTGAATTTCATAGAGGACTATTACAGACATGAGAAAGAATTTCATTTGTTCATCCATCCATCCATCCATCCTGTACTTTTCTTATTCATGTTTTCTGTCTAATCTTTTTCCCAATAATGTGAATTTTCTATACAGATTACTTTTTCACAAATGACTCACAATTAACTACAAAAATGTAATTAAAATGAATCCCACAATAAAATTAAAATATTTTTAAATGTCAACAAAAGAAAATTGGGTTAAATTTAGCCCAGACAAAGCTTATAATTGGGATAATTAGTATGAAAACAATCCAATGTTGGCTTCCAAATTGAAAAGTTAAAATTACTTGTTCTAAAATCCATTAACTGATTGATTCCTACCAAATGCACTTGAAATTAGGACACTGCATTACTATTAATGGCAAGTGGACTTATGGAATAGAGGCTCAACTTAATTGAATAGAAATTAGAACTGAAATTCTATTGCTATAATATGTAATGTATAACATGGATGCTTACTATAAAGTCCTATATGGTTCAGGGTCATGGTAGCTACTGAATTTCTCAAATAGATTTTTCCAGCCCAATTAAAAAAACAGAGGCACTTACCAAATCTCTTATTATGTGGTGTGACAGTAAGGCAGAACCATGCCATTATTTTACTGGAGAACCTCCTCAGAATAGTTTACATCTTGAGGCAAGGGAACTTCTTCTACCCTTGCTGCAAAGAAAGGCAAGGCAAGGCAAGGCAAGGCAAGGCAAGTCAAGTCAAGGCAAGGCAAGGCAAGGCAAGGCTAGGCTAGGCAAGGCAAGGCAAGGACCAATGTTCAAGTACAAGAACCAATGAAATAGCTTGCCTTCACTGGAGGCTTTCAAAAAGAGACTGAAATGGTATAAGGTCTTCTGCTTGAGCAGGGGTTTGGATTAGAAGACATTTGAGGTCCCTTCCAACTATATTTATTTTATGTTCTGTGTTCCTAAAGGTGAATGAAAATCTTGGTTTTTCATAAAGCCTTTAGGAGCTGGTTGTGTACAATCTCAAAGCGTTTTTTTCAAAATGCAACTGGAGTGTTTTTTCTTGAGGAAGGTCTTTTGCTTCTCATCCAAGAAGATTTATTGGTTCTGGTAGGATGGTTCTGGTAAGAATTCTTCCATAATTTCCATCTTCCTTCTAGAAGCAATGAAGCTTCTTGAATGGAAAGCAAAAAGTGTTCCTCAAGGGAAAAAAATAACCCAATCGTCTTTTGAAAAAGCATCTTAGAGTCAATTATGACCTGGATGTCTAAGAATCTCCACAGACAATTATATATAGCCTTATACAAAATAGTTGGATTTTTGGACTTCCAGCTGATGGTGCGACAGCGAGACAGCAGGTTCGGGAAACTCCCTAGCCGAACTGCCTGATTGCATGTAGACCGGGACCAGGACGGTTCTGCATTCAGCTTCGATCCTAAAGTTGCCCAGGAGAGGCAGCAAAGAGAGGGAATGTTCCGTGGTCTCAGGGGAGGTGGTGACCAACCTGGGACTGGGAAGGGACTCCTCGGATGATCTGTGAAGCTGGGCTGTGTTTAGCGATAGTCAAGCCACGAAGCAGAAATGGGGGGGGGGAGCTCAAAACCAGCATCTAGCCACTTGGGTGGGTTTTTAAAATCCTACTTCAAAAAGACTGATTAAAAAGAAGGTTTAAAGTGAAACTGATGCCAGAAAGAAGGGAAAAATGGTGACGGAAGATAGATTATACTTATATATAAAAAAATATTGGACTGAAATAAAGAGTCTAGAAAGGAGAAAATAACTTTTTACCTACATTAAAATTTTAAAGATATTACCTCCATATCCTAAAATTGGAAAAAAATCCCTAAGGTGCTGATGGATTTTTTTTATAAAAACAAAACTCTAAAACCTGTTGTAAAATAATGGAAGTATAAGGGACTGTCACAAAAAAGTAATAAATTCCAAAATGTATTCAAGAGATGTTATGGACACTTATGGACTTACAAGAGGCTAACTTTAAAAAGATTTTACAAAAGCTGGATGATAGGTGCATATTAAAGCCAAAATAAAAATGTGGAATCAAAGAAAAGATGGATGATTGTAATACAGATGATGATCACATTGAAAAATTGGAAAAACTTTATGTAAAATATATAGAAGTTTAAAATGGGTTTGTTTAATTAGAAAGATAAAGAAGAACAATGGGGAACTAGATGAAAGATTAAAAGAGCAGAGATATGATATGAGAAATAGAGAAATATCTAGGATGTTTAAAATTAAATTTAACATAAATATTGTAAAAGTGGAGTAAAACTGATTACAATCTAGACCAGCACTGGTAAATCAGGATATGGCTGATGTGAGCATTTATATAAATGAAAAATGACTTTTTATAAAATGAGAAATTATTTAAATGTCTAATGGAAGATGGAAGGAGTAGGTGTAAAATTTTATGAACATGACTGAATAAGTATTGATAGATGATAGATAATATGTTTATTCAGTTGGCAGATGCTGATTGGAATATTGAATTATGGTGTCTTATGTTTTGTGTGTTTGTTTTTGTTTGTTGTTGAAAAAATAGTTTGTTTTTTTCTTGTTTTCAATTAGATTATATTTATTATATATTATTATATATTATTGTGTTATCATGTTTTACATTTGTACATTGCCCAGAGTCCTTTGAGACTGAGGTAGTCAATACATCATATGAAGAAATAAATACAATTCTGTACAGTATCTGATCTTTTAACTTGCTTATCCTTATGTTTTTAGCATTGCTTACTGAGGGGGGCGGGATTACAAGATTGCTAAGGGCTAAACATTTGCTTTATTTTCACATCCAAAATAAAGGTAAATGCTTTCAGAAGTAATAGAGGTTACAAATTGCTATTTAACAAAATACCTTTCTTATCTTTTTAATGAAGTAATTAATACATTCATTAATGATGTATTAACATTTTTGTATCACCATCAAATAGTTTGTTTGAAAAACCTCATATTTAACCTGAAATCAGGGACGCGTCTAAGTTAGTATCTCCAATATTGATGTAACGTCCAGTATTTGTACATTTCAATAAAATTTTGGCTTAAGAGCAACTTGGTCTGAGAGTGTTTTGCAAAACAAGCAAACATTTGTAATAAATTTTAACTTGATAAACAAGTGATGTACATACAGTATATGCATGCTCTCTCGCTGTGGGATTGTGGGTAATGCTTTCTCGCTTTGATATGTGAGCGCTTTGGATTACAAACACAGTTCCGGAACCAATTACGCTCACAATCTAAGGTTTTACTGTACATGATTTTTGACCATGGAAGAATCATAATTCTACAGTTAAGTAAAACTTCCTTTCTATTAACATACTGAATTATTCTAAAGTATTAACAACATTCACTTAAATGGCTACAAAAGGACAAAATAAAATCAAGGATGGGACGAACTGAATTTAGAGGTGAACAACATTTTATTCACTTGTAGCTGGGACTCCCTTTTCTGAGGAACTGGTGAATTCCCCAAAGCATTATCCTAATGGCAATATTATCTCCAAGAATGAAACAACTGTTTTAAGCCTGGTTGTTAGTCTGAACTTAAGAGATGAAAATAGAACTGGAAGACTCTGAGGAACCTTTAATTCCTCCATCCTCAGCTTAACTTTGACAACAAAATCACCAGATTTCAGTGTGATGATCTGTGGGTCACTCCCCTTCCCACCCTTATTTTTAAAAAGTGTGGATGAAAATCAGCTGTTTTTTTTCCTACCCTCAGGGTACTATGGAACACAAAAGAGGTTAGGTAAAAGCTGCAGGTTGCCTACCTGGTTTAAGAATACATTTTGCAATAACTTAACACTTCTATTTAAAAGACAATGTACCAGGGCAGGAACTTAGTTTCACATTATAAGTGTGGAGTCATTTATGTTCTTTGAGCTTGGTGGTTGGTGCACTGATGATGTTACCTAAGAGCATCAAGGATCCCACATTTCAACTGTGAACAATTGTGTTCGGTTCTATTGTGTCTCTTTATGATTCCAGCCTGAGAATGTTCTATGGCAGAATTCCTCAGCAACTGAAATAAACCACCCACCTTCACTTGCAAAGTAAATGTCTTATGGGCTCAGAATTGTATGTTGCTGGTTTTAATTTGTGAGAAAATATTCAGTGACGGTTCAGCAATGGGTGTACGGACTATAAGCAAATCTTTGCATGAAAATGTATCACGACAAAAATAAAGCTGACCACACCTTTCATCAAATTGGTATTTAAAGTGTGGACAGATGAAGTGAGAGTTCCAAATACTGTCCTCATCTGGGGAACAGATGAATTTGTTGTAGTGGTTTCAATTATTGAATTGTACATGATACTGTTTTACAGCTTGCTGTCATTTTGTTTGCTTCGTTGGTATTTTCCTAGGATCAAACTGAAAGAGCAAAATGGATCTCAAGAGAAAACCAGACAATATCTAAAACTAAGAACCTATTTGCAGGTGAAGGCATTTCCCACCAGGACATTAGATTGGCCATTCAAATTACCTCTGTGGGTTCCCTGAATAGAATGTGCTACAAACCCAGGAAACCATTTGCATCTGAATATAATGTAGCTCACTGGGGCAAAATGCTACAGTATCTGCTCTTCTTTTTAAAGATATTTTTGATTTCAGGAGATGACGGCAATAGACAGACAGACAGACAGACAGACAGACAGACAGACAGACAGACAGACAGATAGATAAATAGATAGATAGATAATTACAGATGCTCAGTTTACTATGCTTACTTTACTTAGTGTTAATCCTCAAAGAAAATTGATTAGCGTCAAGACATCAGAACTAAATGCAATTTTATTCATGTACTTATGATGTTTCTATAATTAATGGATGAAATCTAATTGCACATTTTCATTTCTGCTGATAGATTTAGAGGAACTTCTTGGTAATTTGGAAGTCAGGAGCAGGAAGAGAAAATTATGTTAGGGAAAGGTTTCTAGCACAACATTAAATTCCACCCTAAGTAAATTTAAAATATTAAATTCCACATCCTTGTTTTTTTCCCTTTAAATTGTATCAGTACAGAAATGTATAAGAACCTTATTAGTCTGAGAGTGGGACACCATATGCAAGTCCCTAGTTGATTTCAAAATGCATTTGGTAGCTTTGAGTTACACACAGGCAGATTTGTTTCATGGATTTTGTTGTATCCATAAAAATGGCAATGATCCCATGTATGCAGCCTTCAACTGCTCAATTGCAAAGCAGAAAATAATCTGAAGAGGATGGAATGCCTAGCATACCTTGGGAATACAGAGGAGGCAGACAAAAGGTTGAGAGAGGAATCAGGGATGCAACAGACTAAATTCCTGCGTCCAGGGGATGAGAAAAGGACAAAAAGGAGACTCGGAGTAACTCTGCCTTAATTACACTAAGCATAAATTGTGCAGGATAATGACTTTGGTGATCTTTCAAGATTTTGTTGCATTATCCTACTAGCAATAAAGATCTTTCCTGAAATCCAAGCGAATCTTGTTTCCAGAGTTTGCCAATCTCATAGAGCTTGTCAGTAACAAATATATATTGAGAAACAAATATTAACCATGGATCTATAGTACAAAGAATAAAATCTTTTTGTTTTTCATTACATCTGCAATATATTATTACTGAGAGTAAATTGAACTCGCAGATCAATGAAAAAGTGCTTAAATGTGTAATAATAGGTAGAACAGAACTTCATTTTGAACCTGTGCAAAGTTTGGGTCAAATAATTTATATATACACTTATATAGCTGTCAAACATACTTAAAACAAAATCTCTCTCAACTACAACAGTTGAGTAAAAACATATACTGTTCTTACCTGGCAGGGGAGATATGATCGTGGAATAAAAATATCATTTTCCACCTGCATGAATCAGTGGCTCAAAAGTTATTTCTTCCAGGTTCAGAGGAGTATCTGTTTCTAAAGGCTGGAGCTGTCTCTTTTCAAGGTCCAGTTTCTTCAGGCACTAAATAGCTAATTTTTGAGTGGATCTTCCAGCCTAATTCTTGCTTTAAACATCGAAGTACTTGCTAAGGACTCAAGAAATTAAATGTGTAATGTAAAACCTGGTTGAAAAAATTACTTTACATTGCAGCCCATTGTTAAACCCATGTACTGTCTGATAGGGATTTGGGATTGGCTTGTTCGTGTATTTTTCTTTTTTTTAACTAGAGTAGAAAATCTCAGTTAATAGAAAAAGCTATTATGTTTTTTGCATCCTTTTGTACAACGGGGTCTTTTTATCCAGCCATATTCTTTGCTTTAAAAACAGGCAGCAATTGGGAGAGAGTTTACAATGCCTCTTTCTTTGTCAGCCAGTTAAGTGGAGTGTGCTTATCTCCTCTTCCCTTGCAGGCAATAACGATCTATGGAAACATTGTATGAATTCCATTATTCTCCCATGGTGTGAGCACAAAACGCCTTAAGCAGAATGATTGTACCATGGGACAAATGTGACCAGTGTAGTGAAAGTGAACTTATAGATCTATAATTTAATGGATTTCAAAGTCATGTAGGTATCAGTAAGATTTCCCAAGAAATTTCACTAGTTGTGCCATTTTAATGAAACTT
>JANHFO010002320.1:55074-65229 GCA_032468095.1 Pareas carinatus | reverse complement strand
TTTACCTTTTATGTTGTTTTAAATGGCTGTTCACCGCCCTGGGTCCCTTCGGGGAGAAGGGCGGTATACAAATTTAACTAAATAAAATAAAAATAAAAATAAAATAAATCGGTTCAGTACTTTCCGGGATCACCTACCAGGCACAAACGGCACTTCCTTTTATATATATATAGATAAACATGAAAAGACTCTAGACACAAATATAAACTGATAAACCGACAGTATTTATATATGAATAAACAACACAATGAGCATATAAAACTTTACTAAATAAAGACAAAGAAAAAAAGGAATCTTTCTTAATATTGACAATATACAGCTCCAGTTAAATAATTGAAGCAAAGAAATGAAAACTATATAACTTATTAAAGAATTAATACAAAGACTTCATGAAGAAGTAGAAGAAAACAACGAAGGAGCAGAAATAGACTTTGATGGGAAGAATCAACAACTGAATAAAGAGACTCAACCTGAAAATTATCAAACTAGGAAAAGAAACTAGAAAAATTGACAAGATCCACCAAAGGAATACAAAATATATGAAGAGAAACGTATCATCTAGAAAGACTTATAAAAGACTTACAGAAAACAACAAGAGATAAGAAATGGAGAACAGAAACTGAGTTATTGCAGCACAAATGTTGAAAGGGACTTTAAAGAAAACAATAAAAAACTAAAGACAGTACTATTTCTTGATTACTAATAAAACTAAAAAAGAAACAGATGGCTAACTTCAGAAGGAAAACTAAATAACTGGGATATTTTTGATGGAATGTATATAGCAATTTTGAACAAAGAAGTGCAAGGTAGACAAAACAGAGAGACAAAAGGGAGAAGATTTGTGTGTAATGAACAAAAATTTACGCAGAGAGGTATTGAATAAAATGATAAAATTGATGTCTGATAAGAAAAGTATAACTAAAAATATGCAAATCTAAAATTGGAATTTGAATAAAATATGTTTAAAATTTGAAATGTATCTTATGAATAGAAATTGTGAGATACATTGTATGGTGGATTGAAATTTATATAATGAGGTATGAAATAAAAGGATAAAATTTGTTAGTTAAGAAAAAATGTTAATATAGAGAAAATATATGTTTAAATTTTAAATTTAGTGATATTTACTTTTATGAATAATATGAAAAACAATAGATATAACAATAGAATTGATGTATTAGAAAATTATTGGAAAAATGAGAACAAAGCAAAAACTGAAAATTTTAAATGAATAGGATTCAGTTTATGAATAAATATGAGACACAATTTGTAAATTAAATATATTTGTAGGAATAGAAAAATGAGAAAATATATTTATTAAATTTTAATTTTAAAGTGGAAAATTTTAAATTAATATGAGAATTAGATTTACCTTTGTTGTGTTTTTTGTCTTTATTGTAACACTTTAAATGGAATATTTCTGATTTTGGAACTTTTAAATAAAAGGATTTTTAAAGGGAAAAAGGGAAGTTGAAATTGTATGAGTGGTATATTCAGACAGTATGATTGCTGGAAATATATTATTTTATTGTTGAAAATAAAAATATATACAAAAATATCTGCTGACCTTTGGATGGAAGTCAAATGATACTAATAGGGGAAAGAAGCAACAGTTATCAGTAATGAGTATCGAATTTCATCATGCTATAGTTTTTTTCTTGAATCAACAGCTACATTGTAATTCAGTAGTGGAAATAAATGAACATAAAAAGAAAAGCTGGTGGGGAAATGAGTTAGGTAGAAAGATAAGATCAAATAATGTGAAAGCTTTTTTCTCATCAAAGACTGGGGAATGGTACCATTTCAAGTGGAATGTTCCCAGTCAAAAATATCCAAGCCAGTTTTAAGTGAAACAAATGATTTGGATTTGCTAACTTTAACTTTAGACTGACTGTCTATATTTCTGCTATTCTTTCTTTTTTGCATCTGAAGCATCACAATTAAAATAAAGCAAACTATAAAATTTAAAATGCAAGATAGAATGTGTATAAGTTAAACAGATCTAGGCCAGAAACTGGGAATATCAATTGTGTTCTCTCAAATACCATGAGGTCCTCAAATGTGCATTGATCAGGCACAGCAAAGGACAGAAACCACTGGATAATCCCATTTCTATGAGCATCTCTGGATCTTGTTGTGCCCATACACAATCTATTCAATAATTTCCATACTTCTGATCTTTTGCCAGAACCAGATGTCAGCACCACTGTTGGTTCCAACCAGTGTTGATTCTTTGTCTCCTGAGAAGTGTGGGGCCATCACCTTGCAGGGCCACCGAGGCTCTGGTCTCAGCCAGGATTTGCATTTCCATTTTGACCCCTTCTGAGCATGATGCGAGCTGGTGGATGCCAGCAGGACTGGAGCCCTCCCGCTGTCACGCTGTTAAACTGTTGCCAGCTAAGCCAGGCATCTCTTGTAATTAATTAGTCTATGTTCACTGGCTCTGCTGGACGTCAGATTGTTTTGATATATCATAGACCCTGTGATGTATAGTTTTACTGCGCATGCTTATCTCTCACACATTCCATTCCATTCCTTTCTCTTCTCCTAGACGCCATAGCAGGAGGAACTTCTCCAGCCTTCTTCCAAAGATGTAGTCTTTTATCTAAGCCTCGTTATATTTGATTTGTTTGTTTTGAATAAAAGTATTTACTTAGATATCTACCGGGTTTTATTTCTTTAAAAATGCTATCAGGAAAGCAGAGCGGCGAAGGTCTATCGAATGGGGGAATTCACCCCCTCTTAGCCTCAACACCCCCCTAATCTTGAATGGAGTGGGAGTGACCACTGGTTGTGTTAAGGCTGGCAAGCAAGTCGTACTCCTTTCAGCCGCCATTAGTAGGTGAAAACAATCATCCGCTGATTCGACGGATCAAGACACAACTGGCAGTAAGCAATGGAATGCTTTAAGTGGGAAAAACCCACAGTGTTCATTGGCATCATTCTGACAGCTCTACTATAAAAGGAAAGCTGTCAGATCCATCGACTGCTGGTTGTTGGAAGTTAAATAAATGTCAGTTCTGTTTCATTATATCTCCAGGTGAATCCTTTTCAAAACTTTACACCTGGCGATGAAGGTAGGATAAGCTGAAGCAGAATCCCGGTAAGATCTCCAACAACTCCAACAATGATGACCAGCCCAGCCGATTGGGGTGCGAATACTGCCACTCCAGCGAGGGAACATTGGGACTCATATGTTTAGATTCATTTTCTTCTTGGAGGCCAATAACATGCAGGTACTCCTGGCCAACAGGAAGAAAGCATTGTTTTTGAACCATTGTGGGCCAGATGTTTTTGAGGTCACCTGGGCTCTCTTGGAGCCAGAGTTGCTCATGGCTATAACCTGGAGCGACCTGCAAGCTCACCTGAGGGGTCACTATGCCCCTCCACTGGCCAGGATAGTGCAGCACTTCAAATTATGCCAACGAATGCAGCAAAACAGTGAGTCAATTAATCAGTTCGTGGCAGCACTAAGGGCAGCCACTGACCAATGTGAGTTCGGGGATCACCTTGATGATACCCTGCTTGATCAACTTGTGTGCAGGGTGCAGGACATGTGCCTACAGCAGCGATTGTTGGAGAAGCCCAGCATCACCCTAGAGTCAGCACTCGATGAAGGGCAAGCTTCTGAGAGCTTCTTTAAGGGGGCCGAGTTCTTCTGGAAACTAGCTGCAGAACCTCAATCATCAAAATCCACAACGGTGTTCCAGGGTAGCCTGGAACCTGACTCCTCGGATAGTAGTGAGGAGGAAATTCATTGCACTGGGATGCTGAAGACCACTAAGTGAAAGAATTGGGGGGGGTATGCATGAGTTGTGGTGGGCACCACAACTGGGCTGCATGCAGGCATCAAGAAGCCATCTTTCGTTACTGTGATTGGAAGATGCACCTGACTCGGATTTGCAGAGCCTCCGTCCCCAGCTGTCAACAGACCCAGAACGAGAGGCTCAGCGAGCCGGAAAATGGCAGTAACCGCCATGGCAACAACTGCCATGGCAGCAACTGCCATGGCAGCAACCACCAATCAGACTCAAGAATGGGAAAAAAGAGTGCCCCATTCCCGAGACCAACCAGATCTGTATTGCCAGGATGAATGCATCGTCTCAGAAGAGAAACATGCTGTGTACCTTGAAGGTGGACAGGGGGTCCACAGTAACTATCATTTCCTGGGCAACCTTAAAAAAAATTGCCTCAGGAATCTCAAAGAGGGAGCTAGACCGACAACCCCTCCAAATCAAAGACTATCAGGGGAACTGAATTCCCATGTTGGACAGTTTCCTGCTTGATATTAATTTCTACCAATATAGCACCCGCCTGGGGGCCACAGTAGTCGAAGGGTTACTTCCTGACCTGTTGGGTCTGGAGTGGTTTGATGCCCTGAGACTATTCCACCAAAGGAGCTTTCTTTTTTTACCCAAAGATTGGAAGAAATTTGAAAAGTCTCGGCCCCCATAAGCCTTGCAAAAAAAGAAAAGGCGAATAAAATTGAGAAGGGCCATAAGGACTAAACAAGAAGAATTTGAAAATTTGAAAAGAAATTAAGTTAAAAGATAAGCATGGCGAAATGTGGACTTACTAGAATAGAGGAAGGCTAGTTGAATAATAAATTCTAGAAAGTAGTAAAGTGTCACGGATTAAAGGGAAGAGGTGAGACATTCAAAAGCTGGAACTTGAAAAAATGGAAGTCAAACAATCGGAATAAATAAAAACGAATATGGATTAAAATTAGAGACATATAGAAACTTGACTTGTTGTGGAGAGAAAAAAAGACTTCTTTTTGATTTACAAATTTATAAAAATGTGGAAAGGGAGATTGAACTATTGGATAACCGAGTTTAAAAAACTTTTGATTGGCAAAGGATATGGACAGAATGGCTTCCATGCAGGAGACACAGACAGAGAAGGAACAATTTGATGACAATTTGACTGATAATTTGATTGAAATAAACCGGCTGTTTGGATTGATATTAACAAGATTACAGAACATCCCTCAGGAAAAGCAAAATGCAGCAGAAAAGAAGAAAGAGAAAGAAAAAGAAAAGCGACGAGAATTCCAAACCAAAAGAGACAAGGACGTTTAGAAATAAATAGATAAAGAAAATGAACAATTCTTCTAGAAAAGTGAGAGGGTGGGAACAGTTATGTTCATAATAGGGGTCAAAAAGATGTTAAAATGAGGAGTCAAGTGGAGAGGAAAATGGGAAGAAATTGGAGAGGAAAAGGGGGAAACAAACAAAAAGATTTGGGGGAAAGAAGTGGAATGCATAGCAAAAGATGGGCCAGAAAAGAAAGGAAGTGGGTCATAGAATTATATGTTAGAATGAAAGAGACCCCAATCTTAAAAGTGATGGATAAAGAACTGCCAATTAGGAAAGGTATAGGATAAAATTAAGAATTATGGAAAAACAATGCAGGAATAAAAGAGTTAGACATATGGAAAATTGCAGATTTGATTTATAAGTTTGATCCATTGTTGTTATTGTTTTTTTGTTTGTTTTTTCTTGAAAAGTATAGAAAAAGTATAGAAATGAAGGTAAATGATATAAGAAAAAATAAAACAGTAAAATAGAAGGTAACGAAATTTGAATTTAGGTGTGGGTATTGAAGTAGATATAATAGCAATAATGAAAAAAAATTAAGTTAGAAATTTAAGTAGAAAATAATGTTACAAAAGTTTTGTTTTATGATTTATGTGTTGAAATTTTTTCAGTGTGTAATAGACTTAAAATAAGGTAGCAAAGGAGAAAAGTAAATAAATAATAAGATAAAAACAAACATAGTTTCAAATTGTAAGAGATGTAAAAGGTTGGAGGCAAGACTTGAAAGGAGATTGATATGAAAATTTAGTTTTGAATTTTAGATTGGACATGATGAAAAGAGGAGAAAAGGATATTAATGAGTATGAAATTATGGAGAGATGGAAGTAGAATGATAAAGTAATTATAATATTGATGTAAATATAAATTACAAACTAAACAAAATGAGATGCTGCCCATATAAATCTGAAAAAGAAAAAAAACTGTATAATGAAATTGGAAAAGAAGAATTTATTGTTTGTTAGTTAGTTTTTAGTGAGGCTGGATGTAAACAAGGATGGAGAAGAGAAAGAAGGTAGAAAAGACTAGGAGGTAGGGTAAGAAGGAGAAGATGAAGGAGAAAGAAAGGGAAAAAAGTGAGGAGGGAGAGTAGATGGAATTTAGAAGACAGGAGTGAGGAATAGAAAAGAGAAGGAGGGGAAAAGCAGTAAAGGTTGGGAGGATGTTAGAAAAGAAGGTGTTTTAGAAAGGTAGAGGAAGAAGAAAGAAGGAAGGAAAAAGGAAAAAGGAAAAGCAGGAAGATGGAAAGTTGAGTAAGTAGAGAGAAGGATTGAGAAGGTAAAAAAAAAGAGAGAGAAAGAGATAAGTCGCTAAGTGGTGTCCGCTAATTTCATGAACTCATGGACCATACCCTGCCAGCCCCCCCCCCCCCGGTCACTCCACTGTCACCCTGAGTCTGACCAAACTCATGCCCTATTGCATTGATGGCACTATATAGCCATCTCATTCTCTGTTGTTCACCCCTAATTTTGCTTTCAAACTTTCCCAACATCAGGGTCTTTTCCACTGAATTCTCTCTTCTCAAAAACCAATGGATTCACCTCATACCTAAGGAAGGATCTATTGTACTGCAAGTGATTCTGGGAGGTATGCATGGAGCTTCAGCCTCTGGGCTGAATGTGTCTACAAATATTAAATGCCCTTGAAGAAGTAGATTTTAATAAATACGTTGCACTTTGAAGTTATGAATGGGACAGACTTGGGGCATTTCAGAACTAGTAGTTTATAGCATTATTAGCAATTGCTGTGTCAACATAGCACTCATTTAAATGAACTTTGGATTGCCCATAGCAATAGCTTCATGATGCTGTTGATGATAAGGGTGAAAATGCTCTTGGGCTGGAAAGTGGCAATGGAAGTGAAAGGTAATAGGAGTCTACAAGATGAATTATTTTAATTCAACCATGTACCATCCTTTAGATATTCTTCCAATTTGACCATTTTAGGAAATTTTGGGAAAGTCTTTTGGAGAATAAAGAAAGCAAAACTCAACAGTTAGGAACAAGAAAACCCGACAACCAAGAGAAGAAAGTTATGTTAGAAGGGTATTGAGATACGAAAACCTGGAAGGAACCAATTTTCTGTAACCGAGCAATATCCAGCATGCCCAAAAGTACTGAACTTGCTAACTTTTAATCTTATTGATAAATGAGAAAGAAATATGGCAATTTTAAAATAAATATAAGCAAACAAAAAATGAGAGAGTATGTCCACAAGTTTGATTAGGAACATTTATGATTTTTTTGTTTTCTGGTATTATATATTGATTTTCTTTCCCAGAGAGGAAGTTCAGGTGAAGACTAATGTCAGCAATATGTTGAAATCCAAGGTATAGTCCTGAGATTTAGATTGAAGCCTCTTTGCCATTAATCTGTACTGCTATTTCTGTCATTAATCATATTTGCTTCATTCAAAGGTTTTATTCCTGTTGGGTTTTACTTTTTCTGAAACCCAGGGTGGATTTTGCATGCTTTATTAAATGTCTCCTTTATTAATTAAAAACATGTCATGTATTTGAGGGAATGAATCTCTCAGATGATCCTTCTCATATTATCCCATTATTTTGATAAAGCTCTCAACATCAGGAACAGTAAAGAGCCCTATTTGACTTTTCTCATTCCTCTCTCCAAATGAAGCATAAGCATAAGAGAGAATTAGATCCACATGATAAGGTGACATTTATTTTAAATATTTCCAAGAAAAAAATTAAAATAATTAATCCAGATAGAAGAGACATTCATGAAATGAAAGATGTCCTGATCAGGTGACTAATCATTTCCCAAAGTAAATGTTCAGCATTAAGAAAGTTTGTTAAATTAGAAGCTATTGAGGATCCCTTAAATTTTCTTTATTTTGCATCAGTAAATGTTACAAGCCACAGATTGCATTATAGCATTTAGATTGATGCAACCACTATGGTATATCGTAGTGGGTAGATTTTCTATCACTCCACCTTCTCTTAAGACATCATGGGGCAAAGTGACTGGGTTGATTGAAACTTCTTAAACTGTAATCCACAGTACTTCATTGCTCTCAGTCATATTTCAAATAAAAGACATTCCTGCCATCCCTTGTAGATTTTTTAAAATCATACAGACAATATTTTCTTTGCAATGAGACCAATGTGGCTTAGTTTTTCCAACATCTTTCCAATATTGTCCCCAATGCTTTGCTGTAAAAGATGTCAGAATCTAAATCATACTTTCATAAAAAAAGTGCTGTGTTTCCTTCTTGACATATTTTTGCTCTCTGTATTTAAGTGTATTATGTGTTAATAGTATTTACTATTAAATATAAACACATTAATATTTATTTAAATTTATATTTAATATTATCTATAAACTGTTTATCACTTTGCTTATTGTCAAGGGGACCTTAGAATTTCCAAAATCAAGTCCTAATTTCATCCCAATCTGAATCAGTCCAAATCATCTCCAGCTAAAATGAGAAATGGGATCGAAAGCAAATCTTATATTATAAAGTAGGTCAGTCTGTATATAATGAATTTGGAGCAGTATAAGAATTGTATTCAAGTCCAAGTAATTATAAAGTTTGACATAATGATAACGGTAGCTGCTATTTCTTATAATAGTAGTAGAAGCTGCATTATTTATTAACCACCAAGGCTGGGTGCATTTCAAATAGTAAGAATTGCAGATAATCAGCCCCCAACAGGCATGTACATCAACATACTCAAAACATCACAGTCTTATAGCTAATGATGGCAAAAATCAGCTTCAGAGTTCAGCAGCAGGAGATGGTCCTAAATTGAAATAAAGGCAAAACATGAGATGTGCCAGAAATGAACATGAATAGAAATGAATTGATAATTGTGTTTATCAATTATTAAATAAATTATGAAATCGCTGTAGGTCCAATGCTCTTACATAATTTGGTAGACTTTCTATTTAATCAGCAAATCCTAATCTTGGACCATTTAAATTCTTGCCAACTAGGCATCTGTCCTGTTTGTATCTGTATTGTGTATTGAATATTATGTCATTATGTATTTTCTAAGGTAAGACCAGACTGTTATGTAAAATGTTCCCTTTCATTCTTTGAATCAGCAGAAAGCATACCCAGATAAATGTATTGCCCTGAATCTCAAACCCTATGCTATCACAGAAACAAGGTACAGTTATTACAGTTCCAATGTAGGACAAGTTAAAGAAAGCAACCAGTGGATTTTCCTAGCTCCATTCACTTCCCATCAAGTGCTCTTTGCCAGCTGGAGAAACAACTCTACAGTTTATTTATTGATCCTGGAGTGGGCTAGGGGAAGAGGCGAGTTTTGACAGATGGATAGCTTGTGCTGACCAATGGACTGAAGCCAGCTGCCTGGTGAAGCAGGATAGAATCTAATCCATATTTTATTGGTTATTAATAAGGTATGTATTCATATTTACAATGTAATATTAACAGCTGATAGGCACAGGGATTGAGCACCAAAGCAAGAGAGGACATGAGCTCTCTTCTTCTGATCTGTATAGGATCTACCACCATCATTAAGTCAGCTGCAGTTGAGATTGATTCAGGGACTTCATACTGCTTAGAGAGGCAGAAGGCAGAGGGAGAGCCTGGTTTGAAAGAACTGGACTCTTCAATTGCCAAAGGCAGAACGCCTGCGGACTGGAGACACAGGATTGTGTCTGCATCAGCCTAAAATGGCAATAGAAGCCAGATCCTGTCCACATTATCAGTACAGTTGTCAGTGATGCATCCTAGATCATATCTATGGCAAAAAATTATGCTGGAAAAAAGAGTGGGAGGACACCACTTTAAAAACTGGAAGTACTGAAAATAATCTGTGGATGAAACCAACCCAACATCATGAGAATTCTAAAAATTGATCCTGGGTTTGTGATGCAATTGCTGAGAATGTGAAGACAGGCTCTAAGAGTAGAGTATTTATATATTAACGTTTTGGTGAGGTCTCACTCACCATCTTCATGCTGGTGCTCCTGGCCTGTTTCAATTTGAGCACAGAGTGATCTGGAGTGTTTCTTCTCTATATATACTGTTGGGAGGGTGTGGGTTGCTGGGCTATTTTGCTGAGTCA
>JANHFO010002319.1:111242-123221 GCA_032468095.1 Pareas carinatus | reverse complement strand
CCGATATCCAGGCCTCCCGGAGCCCTGCGGATCGATCTCCGGGCCTCTGAACACCACATCGGTCGATCTTGGGGTGCCGCGCTGGCCGAACTACAGGCAGTCCTGCCGGCCACGCAGACCCCTGGCGGATCACCAGTGGGTCAGGACCCATAGGTTGGCGAGCACTGCTCCAGAGGACCTGGAGCTGCAGCATAGCTTTTGGCATTGGGAAGGTTATTTATTTAATCGGTGTTTGCTTCCTTGCTTTCTCTCCCCCTGTGTTTCTCTCTCTCTCTCTTTCATTCTTTATTCCCTTCCCTCTCTCACTCCCTTCTCTCTCTCTCTCTTTCTCCCTCTCCCCAACTCCCTTCTCTCTCTGCAAATCATTAGCTGAGCTTGTTTGAGTCTGAGTGCCGCATGGCAGTTTTGAACAGCAGCATGGAGGTCAGAACAGACTGTAGAGAGATTCGGGCCTCACTCATCTACCTTGCTGCTCCTTTTCTTGCTGCTCCTCTCCCTGCCATGACTCTCAGTGAAGCTGCCACTGTGTTTGAATTCTGGATGTCCCTTTCCACTGCCTCCGCGGATTGGCCTAGCACAGGTTGGCTCCTCCCCTTTTCAATAAATGTTAAATAACTCCTTTAAAAATAGATGGGAAGCAAATGTATGTATGAATTTTCAGTAGTGTGGCTTTTATGGTTTTTGAGATATAGTGATAAGTCAGATGTAAGTGAGCGGGAAATGAATGATAAATGAATCGTTTTTGACAAATATTACTATAGATATATAAATGATCATGATTATGCTTATTTATTAAAATTGTCTATGAATGTACCTTGATTGTATCCTTGTTATGTATGTCTGTAGGTATTGAGCATGCTCACTGAAAACAAATTCCTTGGGTGTCCTTACACACATGGCAAAATAAAAATTCTGATTCTGATCATTCTGATATTCTTTCTCTCTCTTAGCCTGTCTGCTGCTCTCTGACATCTGGCAAGACATGGGTTAACTGTCTCTTTTCACTCTTCCCCACCTGCACAAAGTAGAATCTTTCTGCACCTTTTGTTTATAAAGATCTTACAAACCGACTTCTTAAATGTTTTACTTGGAAGTCAAACCTAACACTATTCTTTCCTTAGCCTGTCCTTGAACCAACAACAAATCCTCAATAGCTTGTGATGGGTAAATACATCTTGAGTTGACGGCCATTTTACTCCCTAGAGTTCTTTAAACCTCCACAAGTTTTTCCATCTAGTCCAATGTTTCTCAACCGTAAGCAGAAGTCTGCAGAAAGTTACACACTGGAGGACTTCCGTCAGACGGCGTGGCAGTGAGGCAGCAGACTTGGGAGGCTCTCGAGCCGAACTGTCTAACAACTAGTAGATTGAGTTGGTTCCATGCCTGGAGTCAACCCTAAAGTTGCCCCGAAGAGTCAATGAAGGAGGTGATGTTCTGCAGCCCCGGGAGAGGTGGCTACCATCCTGGGACTTGGAAGAAACCCCTCAAAATATCTGCTATGCTGTGCTGCGAGCTTCGCAGCGTTTAGCCACAGATGAGCCTGAAGCAAGAATAAAAGCGGCTTGGAAACAAGCCACAAAAAAGCCAGTAATCAACATCTAGCCACTTGGATGAGTTTTTCGAAATCCTACCCCAAAGGACTATGCTACCTGATTAAAAAGAATTTTTTAAAAAGTTAACACAGAAAAGAAAAAAAAAGGTGAACGAAAATGGAAAGGATTCATTTTAAAAAAAGAAAAGAAAAAAGCTTTGGACTGAAATAAAGAGTCTAGAGGTAAAATGACTTTCTATCAATATTAAAACTTAAAAGATATTGCTTACACAATGCAAGATTGTTAAATTCCCTAAGATATTGTTGGAGATATTTTTAAAAAAAGGAATAGAAAGCTGGTGGTGAAGTGAAAGTGGAAAGCAAGTGCCTGACTTTGATCTTGATCAGTAGCTACAAAATGCTGATCTTAGTGAGAAAGAATAATATTTGGACTTACAAAAAAAATGAAACTCCAGGACTTGTTGCTAAGCAAAATATAAAGAGCGGCAGTTACAAAAAATAAAAATGACAACACAAATATTAAAATGTATGCATGAAATGCTAATGACATTTATGGATATACAGAAAGTTAACTTTAAAGAAATCTCACAAAAAATAGATGACAGGTGTATACAAAGCCAAAGGAAAAAAAATCCATGTAAAAAAAAGACAGAGCGCTGCAGTATGGACAACAACTACACCGACAAACTGGAAACAACAGAAAGAAAACAACAAGTTGCTGGAGAGGTGACTATGCTTAAGAAGGAGAAATTAAACCACAATTTAAAAGTCAAAAGGAGGATCAAAGGAAGATGTAAGGTTCTTAAAAAGAGAGCATCAACCACCCACATGAGTATCATAAGAAGCAAGCAAGAAAAACGAATCTACAAAACAGCTTCGAAGAAATGTAAGACATCAATAGAGAAACCTGAGGAAAGCTGGAAAAAAATAAGAAGAGAGAAATTGAATAGTTCCAGAGATGCAGACAAAAGAGACACAGATATGGAAATTATAGAAAATTAGAACAGATAAAAATATCGTAAAATGAATAATTGAATATGAAACTTATATTTTTGTTTTATTGAATGATTAAGCATATGAATTAAAATGTTATATAGAATAGAATTTTTGATATTGTGACTTATAATGAATGTTGGAGAAAAGGAGAAGATAATTAATGTTTAAATAACAAAATATGCAAAGTTATATGGATCAAAATGATAAATTTGATAAAAGATAAGTTTGTTATGTTTAGATATATAAATAGGATGAATTATAAGATTTAAAATGTAGTAGGCTATTTAAGTAATACAAGAATATAATTAATGTGTAAGATGCAGAGGTTTAATAGAATTAACAAATGATAAATCTGACAGTTTTTTTAAAAAAATGGAGTAAGATGACTTTCTAAAACGCATAGAAGCAAAAATTGATCTCTTACACTTGAGGTAAGAAGAACAAAGGAAATTAGATGACAGATTGGTGGACATTTGATATGGAAGCAATAAAAGAGAAATATTTGGGATGATTAAAGCTAAATAAGAAAATAGAAGAAAATGTTAGAATGGAATAATATTGAAGTATATTCTAGACTAAGATTAGTAAATCAGGATATGGTTGATGTAACATTTATATAAATGAAAAAAATGGTTTTGTACGTGACAAGAAATTATTCAAATGTGAAATAAGAAGGGGCAGGTGTTAAAAATCTTTTAAGATTATGTGATTATATAAGCACTAAGGGAGGATAAATGATAAGGGTATCCAGTTGGCGGATGCTAATTGGAATATGCGATGGATTTGTTTGTTATAATAAAAAAATAAAAAATTCTCTAAAAAAAAGACAGACACACATTGTAACCTATCTCTTCTTCGTCTCCTCTATTGCCTTCTAATTCATTCCAAATCTCTTGGGTTATTCTGCCCATTATTGGATAAAAGATATTTAGAATCACCATTACTCGAATGCAACAGCAACAAAATAATAACAAAAATTCCAAGAAAGGACTATGAGATTAGCATTCTTTATAATTTGTATTTGCAGAACAAAAAGTTGGAATTGATAAAGAGAAGAAAAATGAAGACGATTTCTGCCTATTTAGAGAGAAGGGATTTCTTTGACTTTAATAGAACTTTTGTTTTCTGTTTTTTTCTGGGCTGTTATATTTAGTGCTACATGCTTATTCACTGCTCTGTCCTATGGGGCTTTTACTGCACAAGTGTATAATAGTAATATTCTACTTATCCTTGTTCTAGAACACGATATATTTTTTGAGGGGGTGATCTATCTTTTTCTTATAACAGGTCAAGGACATGCTTCCTTTCTTCTTCTATTCACCCTCTCCTTTAAATTATCTATTGTCCAGTTGCCAATAACTTAGTTTCCTATTAGTTTCTCTCTCCACAGGAAAAAATCATTTTCTTCTCTTTCCAACCTCTTTAGTATTTAGGTGTTTCAGAGTGATGTACCTCCTTTACTATTAATATTACTGTATGCAACTTCCTTGTTTTTGTTAAAACATCTATAAAAGAACATTATTTTTAAAAAAATCTGACCTTTCCTAATTATAGTGGGAGTGTACATGACAAGTAATCATCTATAGCAGTAAACATGTCAATTAACTAAAGACTGTGTCAGCAAAAATTGATTTTCCTGCTTTCTGAATCTGGAAGCACTTTCCACTAGCTCAAATGGATATAACAAGGCATACTGAAGATAAGGCTTTCAGTCTGAACATCTTCCCTTCACCCACAAAACCTTCTATGTTTTATCTAGTTAGTACCGAGAAATGGAAGCCTGTAATGTAGGTTGGACAGCACTATTTCAATATTTATAAAATATAAGACAAAATTATATATAAAAATGAGGAAAGTGTGCGTGTTGTATGCTTATTCTTTTTACTATGTAGTTCAGCAAGATATTGCAGTAGTTATAAGGCAATGTTTCTCAAAGTTGGAAGCTTTAAGTTGCGTGGACTTCAACTCCCAGAATTCCTAGCCAGCTTGCCATAAGGTTCAAATATCTACTTATGCAATCCCATTCAAACCAGTGGTGGAAAAGGCTGCTGAGACATGTAAGCTGCATTTGTCCTAAGGATTTTCTGTTCTGCAGCCCATGAAGATGACATTTCCATCATTTACACTAATGATTTTCCTTTCAATCTAGAGGAAAAACTATTCAGGGATTACCTTAAAATCAGATAAGGATGCAATTTAGATTTGAAGCTTTACTTGCATGATGAGGTAAAATAAATATCTAGCTGAAAATTGTATCTGAAATTTAGAGCATGTTGAGATGAAAAGAAAGAAATATCATTGGGGGTGTGTGATTATATTCCAATTAAAATTCATTCACTTCATGGAAGCCAGTCTCAGAACTGAAAGTTAATCATATGATATAGTTAAAAAACACAACTTATTGAAAACTAAACAAATAGGGAGAAAAACAAAGTCTCCTTGAGCAACTTTTAGTGAAAATACAATTATGGGTATTGCATCAAATGTTAGGTCTTTCAGAAAATATTTCAGTATTCATGAGCATTGTGGATTAAAATACTGACCCATCAAGATAACAAAGTGAATATTTATATAAAAATAAAAGTCTGACAAATGATGTCTGATACAGAAGAAGATATACAATCTGTATAATATGTTGCAAACATAAGATAACAGTCGTTCTATCTGAAAAATATTTTTAATGTTTTGAAGTTTTCATTTTGTCTGATTTAACTTTGGTATATGAAGTTAAAGGAATTAAAAGGGAAGATTGGATGATAAATTTAACTGTCTCTTTGTCTTCCTCCACATGACTGCTCACAGTCTTTCCAAAGTCATGGACAGAAGCCTTCAACATAGCATGACTTACACAGGAAAGGGTCTACTTGTCACTACATGTATAGTTTTATGTTGCTTTATTACCTAAAGGAAGCTTGTTTTTCATTTTAGTTTTAAAATTAACTGAACAATAGTTCTAGTTCTTTTCTGGCTAATTCTTTCAGAAAGATACTCACTTAGAAACTGAATTCATTGTACAATCCAGGGCAATTACTCTTGCTCCTATACTTATATTGTTGGGTTAAAGATCACCTCTTTTTTAAGGAAACTTATCCTCTCTCAGTATGAGACCTCCTTGATGCTCATTAAGAATGTCTAGCTACCAGTTATTAATAACTGGTGGTGGCAGAGTATACTATTTTGTATATATCTTTAAAATACATGTTGACAAGAAAGATCCAGGCTAGTCTATTCAACTAACAGAGATATAGGTATGGTCTCCTGTTCACTGCAGGTAGTTTGGAAGGAGAAAAAAATCCTGAAAAGAAAAAGGTCCCCAATTAAAGATACTAGAATTAGATATGACTCATTCCTTCCCTTATCTTTCAACATGCACATACACAAGAAAGTATATCTTTCTTCTGTATGTGAATCTGAAATTATGCACTAAGAGTAGTAAACAAGCTAGGGTTTGTGAACCAAAAGCAAAATTTGTGATACAATTGCTTTTGATACTAATTCAATAATTTTTAACCATTTGTTAATGGTAATGTTTGGTAATGTCTGTTAATGTTTCCTCTTGCCTAGAATTATGAGTCTCTTGAGATCTGAACCTCCACAATTAAAATCAAGGTATTATTAGTTTTTTCACCTAGAGCATAAGATTGAAACCTGACTCAAGGTATTAGATATTAATTTCTTTTTCACTTGGGAAGCAATTTATTAACATAATTTATGTTATCCAAATTTTCATAGCCTGACTGCCTAAACTGTTACAATTACATATCATATTATATAATTATATACCTAGCTGCATAAAATATTATAAAGTTTAAAATGCCTACTCTTTAATAAATTGGTTTTTAGTAAGCTGTAGGTTGTCCTGGTTCGGCATTGGTGGTGACTGACTCAGGGTATTTCCAGTGATATGCATATTAAACCTGAGTCATGAATGAAAATGTGACAATTTCTCATTCAGGCATCCATTCATAAACATCCCTAAAATCTTCACACCATTAGTCATAATGTCCAATAGTAAAAGTGTTTCAGGTCAAAATTAAAGTGCTATGACAGATCTGTGAAGGGAAGTTATAACACCTGCTTGAGTTTTGATTTATTCATACTCCATTCTTAGACCTTCAATTTCACAAACACCCAGGGCCCTTGGAAAGTGCTGTGGTATTCAAGCCTTTAAAAATAGCCCCAACTGCCTAAAGCCACTGAATGTGATTCTGATGCATCCAGCTTTCTCTGTATAATTTGTCAGATTTTGCTCTTTAATTAGGTCAGCTGCTGAGAGTGAAGAAACTTTTCTCGCTTCTGCAATGTTATGCTTTAATCTCTCTCTCTCTCTCTCGCTCACACACACACACACAAAATACAACACACACACAATACAATGCACACACACACAATACAACACACACACACACACAATACAACACACACAGAGAAAGAGTGTGTGTGAGAGAAAGTCTACAGTTTAGTTAGGAAGTTTCTTCTGTGCCTTTTTCATCGCAACAGTAAAGAGAACTTATGAGGAAACTGTGAGAAAGCTGACAACAATGCCAGTTCGTTCAAGGCCACTTTAGTAATGGTGTAACAATCAAGTTTCCCAGCAGTTTTAAAAGGGCAGTCAGAAAAGAGGAATTAACTGAGTCACAGACATTACTTGATAAAGGGGAATCACTCTTTTTCTCAATGATTCACTTTCTGAATCACTTACACACTATTTGCCATTTGGGAAATAGTGAAAACATCCATGAAGTTACAATCTATTTAAAGTTTTCTTCTGTTGAGAAACTGTCTCTGAGGAATGAACATTTTTATTGGGAACACATTTAAGGAAAAGGATTACCATGGTCATAATCTAGTTTTCTTCCCTAAAGTTAGTATTAAGTTTGGATATTTTTAACAACAGTCCCAGAAGTGGGCTGAAAAATAATTCACATTAATTTTAGTGGGGCTTACAGATATCATATGTAATATCTCTTTTTATTCTCAGGAGCGAGATAGAGCTGTCTGCTCTATGAAATCTTTTTCGATCACCATAATATTTTTTCTATTAAAGAAGAACAGAAACACGTAGTAAATGTGTTGTAGCCAAGATGTCGGGTTTGTGGAGACGAGACAGAGTAACATTCAGCAATACTTTATTTAGTTACAGTGTACCAACAGAACTGAGCGCTAGCCACGCGGGCAGTGCTCTTTAAAGGAATTCAAACGTGGCGCACTGTCAATCCGGTCCCTGGGATTTCCCGCTCTCAGGAATCCCCTCCCCGATCCTTATATGGATCTAACACCCGTTCCTTCCCAGTAGGCTGTTCTCCCATTATTTGCATATGTATTTATGTAAATAGATTGGTGTTTTAAAAGCCCGCCTGGACTGCGCAGTGCAATCAGCAGAGGTGGGCGTGCTCAGGGGAGTCTCCTGTGTTTCTTCGTGAGGCTTTTGGAGGCCCTCGGGCAATGTCCTTTCCTGCACCGAAGCTGAGTCCTCGCTCTGAGAGTCCGCTGCACTGGAATCAGGTGAGTGTAGCATGTAGTCCCCGCCTTCGGTACCTGGGGAAGGAGTAACCCTAGAGTTAGCGTCGGTTTGGGGGGTGTTCCCTGGGTTTGGTTTGGGTGCGGTTCGGTCTCTTAGTTGGTCGATGTGTCATCTTCAGGTGCGGCTGTTGCCCAGCATTATTAAATATGATTTCGGGCTCGTTACTTTTGTGACCTCCCCTTCCTCCCACTGGGGACCACTGGCTAGATTTAGGGCAAACACCGGGTTCCCCACTTTGAACGTGCGTGTCGCTTGGGGGTTCTCTTTAATTGCCGTGGAGGCGTAGCACGGGTTGAGTCTGTCTAAGACCGACTGTAGCTTATGCCCCATGAGCATCTCGGCTGGGCTCCTGCCCGTTGCCCTGCAAGGAGTGACATGCTGCCAAGCAAGGAACTCATCGACCCTCGTTTGCCAGTCTCCCTGTTGGATTTTGCTGAGGGCCTCCTTGTCTGACTGAGCCATGTGTTCGGCCTGGCTGTTTGTACTCACTTTTCCCAGGGCTGTGAGGGCATGTCTGATGCCCAGGCTGACTAGATACTCTTCAAATGGCATGCCAGTGAACTGGAGTCCATTGTTGGACATCACTATATCCGGTATGCCATGTGTGGCAAACAGGGCCCTGAGGGTTTTAATTACTGCACGGGAGGTTGTGGAGCCCATCGTGGCTATTTCCAGCCACTTGGAGTGGGCATTCACAACCACCATGAATGTGTGACCTAGGAATGGCCCAGCTAGTTCAATGTGCAGCCTGGACCATGGTCCCCCAGGGGGGGATTCCCAGTTGCTAGATGGGTTTTTCGGGGGGGGAGCTGGTCGTGACTGCTGGCATGTCTGGCATGTCTTGACCCATTGCTGATTGTCCCTGTCCATTCCCGTCCATTTTGGAAATTTTATTCACTCCCCTGTTAAATTTTTAATGTTCAGACTTGATTTGATTTAATTTTTTTTTAATGATGCTCTTAACCTATATATGTATGTTGTATTTTTAATATTGCCTGTAAGCCGCCCTGAGTCCTTCGGGAGAAGGGTGGGATAGAAATAAAATTTTATTATTATTGCTGTTATTATTATTATATTTATTTATTTATTTAGATTTATATAATTACTTGTATTAGATAATAATAATTATTATTTAATACAAGTAATCTGAAAGATCTGAGCTATCAAATAATTTCCCATGTATTATTATATTAATACAATTACTACTTTCTATTCTTACCTCTTCCTTGTTGTTTTCCATTGGGGCTGGAATATTTCCAGGTATACTGTCACTATCTACAAGAAACATACAAACATGTCATAGCAACATTTTTAAAAATTATAATAATTGTTCAAAATATTCAAATGACCTTATATTTATAAGGCTATTCTCCAAATCTTTTCAAGTGCCAGAATTCCAATTCTACATCCTCCGCAACTATTTATTTCATACTACTGATGCTGTGGAGAGCAATCGAGATTCTATTTATTAGGTTTTTTAGAAATTTCTGAACTACCTCAGCATGCTTTTTACTTTCTTTCTTTTAAGGTTGTTGTGTTTTTATCTTTTTTTTACTATGGATGCTTCTATTTTTTCTATGCAAGCTGCCAAAATTTTGGATTTCTGCTGCATAGAAATAAAAATAAAAAGTAAAGAAAGAAGAAAAATGCAGCACATTACAAAATTCAAATATAAGACACAATGGAAATACCAATAAAATTAGTCAGAAACATTTCATCTTTCCCAAATATTATAAAATGTTATTTCAGTCATAAGTTTATTTATTATATTTATTAAAACAAGACAGCAATAACACTGTCATGCTGTAACAGTATTTCTGAGCTATACAATTCTGTGTGATATCAGAAAATACATCTTTAAAAATGACAAATCTTAACAGCTTTACAATGATGAGTTTTACCTGTGTTTTTGCTCATAGATAATCTTGGAGGAGAATTTGCGTCCTCTGATTCTTCTGATGAGTGAGCCAAGAAGTCATGGAGCTTCTGTACTAATGTATTCAACTTGCTTTCACTGTTAAAAAAAGATGCATCACTGAATATATCCCTTTTGGTATTATAGAATGAAGCAAGAGCTATGTATCTCAGCCAAACAAAAGAAATCTGATGTATATAAAATAGGGGGAAATGGACTGCTCTGAAATTGGGGAAAAATGGTCCCATTCAAAATGTTCTTTTGGAAGTTTAGAATATTCCATGTTATGAAAAAACTAATTCAAAATGTTTCTACTGTTCTACCAAGGAACAATGGAAGCTTAAAGTAAGCTTTTGCTCTCATATTATTCAGTCCATGACTCAGAAACAGAATCAATGAGGTGACAGATGACATAAGAATTACCTTTACTGAGTCTACTAAAGAACTATGTTATATTTAACTTTAACCAAGGTAATGACTTTTTAAAATAAATGTTAAACAAGTCAAGATTACAAAATGTGCTTGTTTCCAGGGTGGATAAAAATCGATGTTTTTTTTAAAATGCAAAAATTAATTTTTTTTATTTAAACTGATTTTTTTTTATCATTTTTTTTAATAAAAATGCTTTTAGAGTAAAATGTATCAAACATAATTTTCTATTAAGATATATTAATAATTTAGTTTATTCAGCATGAAATGCAGCTTAGTTATGTAGCACGAGGCTGTATATTCTGCAATATTTGCATTTTTGGTAAATGAATGAGTTTAGTAAACTCACTCAATTAATCCAAGCTTTGCAAGCTGAAATAACATGCACTGCATTGATGCATGTACACAATTTCACAGTAACCATGAGAATATTCCTTTATCCCATTGTTTTGCAAATCTATGTACACTACAAACTGTATGATTGTTTGAACAGAAATGTATCTGTACAAGGCTCTAAGTGTCAGGAGGAAGGGCAAGCAGTAAAAATGAAAGTGAAATCTTCTAAGCAGTGTGAACTTGATTTAAATCAAGTCAATTTAAATCACAATTTCACAATTTAAATCATGATTTACATCACTAATGAAAAGGTTCAATTTAAATCATAATTTTTAAAGAGCAACTGTCATTTCTGACCTGCTGTTGACTCATGGACAATCCCATTCACTTTAATGGGAGGGCTGGGGATACAGCACTGACACAATAAGATGAGGGACGTGGTGGCAGCAGGTGAGTGAATGCCCAGTAACAGGGGCTGCAATGATGGATCTAAAATGACAGGTGCTCTTTAATGTAAGGACTCCGACTCATTCTTGCTTGTAGCTGGAATATTTGCAAACAAAATGAAGGTTACCTTTTTAGAAAAAGAAGCTGTCAGGTTAGTAAAACAGCAATATCAAAACCAATTTTAGGTTAATAGGTTAATCACACATAACTGGAGAACTACTCAGATTCTTTTATTTAATTAAATAAATGTAGCTTATATGTACATTGAGAGCATATGCCTAGGAGACAAATTCCTGGCCAATAAAGAATTCTATTCTATTCTATTCTATTCTATTCTATTCTATTCTAAAACAATAGTATATTACATATTCTTGCATTTACTTAAACATTCATTTTAAGTAACTGAAGCACATAAAAAATATATTTGAAAAAACAAACAAAAGAATTTAAACCTAGTATATTAGCTGGGTCCATATAAAAAAACCTTCAAACACAATCTTGCAGATTGAATTCATTGAATGAGTTTATCAAAAATGTAAACATTGTAGAATATACAGATTACCTAGCAGTTCAAAACCATGAAAAAATGCAAGTAGAATAATAAGGACCACTTTGGTGGGATGGTAATAGCACTCTGTGTGCCTTAGGTGTTTAGTCAGAATAAAATAGAATATACCGTATTTTTCGCACCATAAGACGCGCTTTCCCCCGCCAAAAGGGGGGGGGGGTAAAAGTGTCTGCGTCTTATGGAGCGAATACTCCCAAAAAGCGTGGGAGATC
>JANHFO010002319.1:31870-50748 GCA_032468095.1 Pareas carinatus | reverse complement strand
GGGTGCCGGGAACGCGCCAGTCCAAGCAGCGGGGTGAGTATTCGCTTTATTGGACGCATACACTTCCCCCCCCTTTTGGGGGGGGAAGTGCATCCTATAGGCCGAAAAATACGGTATTTTATATCTAACTGAAAATGTAATTTTAGTTTTCTGTAGCATTTTTTTTGTGTGTGTGTGAACTTCAGCTTAGCATTCTTTGGAAATGTCAGCTTTTTCATGCTCTAGGTTTTCCAGACTGCTGGAAAATTCTGAGCTACCTGTGCTCAGATAAGATACCTCATTCTGCCTCATGGTTTCTAAATGTTTTCTATCTAGTTTTATATCTTCCCTTAATATTTTATTCAATCACATTTAGTTCTTCTACCACATTCATTTTTCCCTTCCCTTCTCTTTAGAATTGTTTGTGTTTGTAAACCATCTGCTTTTTTTTCCGGGCTGTTTCTTGTTAACTACACTTGCTGTGTAATCTTAACGAAGTTAAGGGTTGATTAAGTACAGTTTCCAGAAATCCACAATATGTGTTCAACTATACTAGAATTTAACCTTTTTTAAAATTATAGTGTTCTATAGTAGCATTCCTATTATTTGCAATGAACTTGATTTTTCATACTGTCAAGTGAAGAATAGTTGACTGTCTTATACCTTTACCCATCTCTGCGGGAATTTGTTTTTGCTTTTTCTAGAAAAATAATACACATAAATATCAGATACATTTTCTAGCACTCTTTCTTTTTGCTTATCAAAGACTACAGATTTTCTTAATTGGGTTAGTAAATTCCTTTCAGACTTTCACTTTATTTATTCTTACATTTTAAAAAAAAATCCAGATGTAATTCCAAGTTATAAAGTTTTCTGGGCACATGAATTCCTCCCCTCCCCCCCCCCGGATAAAGGCAATTCTTTCTTTTCTCCTGTTTCTATCCTTTTGACAAATAGTTAAACATATCAGTAACCTATGAGAGTCTTCCCACCATTTTTCAGTTATGTTAAGTCATAACTGCTTTTCTGTACTATTAGCTCATGTTCATCTTACTCATTTCCCAGACACCACACAATTATTATATTTATTTATTTATTAAATTTATATGCCGCCTCTCTCCGAAGACTCAGAGCGGCTCACAATGCTATGAATTTTGCAGGTCATTATTTTTCCAGATTTAAGTAGGTTTGTCCTAATGCAAAAGCATTGGACACAGTATAACTGTTTGTCCTTGCAAGGGATGATTTCCAATGCAATAACAAGGTACAATTTAGATTTCCATCTTTCTGCAAAGGACCATTTTACGAATTCTTCCCATGGATTTCTTTAGAGAACAGGTCATGCGTCTCATTTTCACTAGTAGTAGTTATATCCTTCTTTCCATTTCTTGTTATTTTCATGGGCCTAAATTACGTAGGAGAACCATGGCTGAGGCTTCAGAATTTTACTTCCTAGATATTTAAAGTTACTATGACATTAGTGTGGCTACTTTTTATAGCATGTAATGGTTTGTAAGAATGTCTTGGAGAAACAAGAGAAGGAGGAGCTACAAATTAGGTAAAAATCAGATAAAGGGCAACTTGGCTTGCAGAAGAAATGAGACTTGACAAACATCTTAGAAGGGATCCTACCTTTTTTCTTAGACTGTAAAAGTGGGGGAGAGAAGGATATACTTTCAGACTTGCAATTACTTGCATCCTTACAATAAAGAAACACTCATAGCTGATGTTTCCTGTTCCAACTGCCTTGAAGAGCTGACATTAACAGTACCATTCCTTCTGTGAATAAGCTGTCTATTATCTGACCATTGCTTCGTCTGCAGTATCTTCTCTTCTTCCTGTCTTTCAAGGACATTCTCATACACCATTATACAATATCATTTTTGCCCAAATGTATTTGCAGTTAATTTAAAATTCTATAACTTCCCTGTTTGCTTTTGATAGAGAGGTCTCTTTACAAGTTGATGGATCTAACCACACATTTTCTGATCCTCATAACAGTGAGTCACCATTTATCCTAAATATTCTTTTAGGGCACAGTTACCTTCTCTGCTTTCCAAATTCTATTGTTCCCCTCTCTCCCTGATCTGTAATTTTTTTTTCATCTTAAAAGCTTTATGTCTTTTCCCATGAAGTCCAGAATATCTTGTTGCCTTTTTTTTCTGATAGTTGGTCTTCGCCACTGGTCTTGTTGTCAACTTGATTTTCTTCCTTCTAGAGATTTACTTCATCTTTCAGGTCCTGTTGGCTTAGTAAAATATAGTTCTCTTTAATGAGTTGGCCACTTTGTGGTCCATTTGTTGTACTTTTGCTTCAAGTACCATGCCTGTTACAAATATATGCTGAACTATTTGACTAAAGAAAAATGGTATGAACTTTATTTTGGTAAAGAATAGTGGCATGACTGTACTCATTTGAATTTCTCACTTCATCACTACCAATGGAAATATTTTCATTTATACTTTATCAATTCAATTTCAGACTAGAAAATATGCTAGGAACTTCCCAATGAACTCCAATGTTGAACGCCTGTTAGTTCTCCAATGACAAAGTCCTGTTAGTTTTTCATGCTTGTTTATTATAGTGTCTTTTGACTTCCAAGTCTTGCACATACTTTCCCGTGCCTTTTCCTATATTCTTCTATATATGTGTTTGTTTATTATTTCTCAACAGCAAGATGTAAGTGAATTCACACATAAGTTGTTGGATTGGTTGGAAGATGCCTTTCAAATCCAGGCTGAAGAGGAACAGTAAGTAACTCATGTAATAATAAAGCTTAATTTATGTTTGGTGTGTTTAATGTGTCATTCATTCAATATTTACCATCAGATATCTTATGTAGCCCAAGTCTTGTAATCCTACTATGATACTGAAATGCAATGTAACATAACACAATATTTTTGAATAAGAGTAGCTTAGATGAAAAATGTTATTAGTGCAGTCATGTAATATTAACTGGTAGAAGAGTGAAGTAAACAATGTAACTTTATATTCTTGTCCTAGATTATTTGAATTGCTCTCTCTTCTTCCAGAGTATTGTGAATGCAGTATGAAATTTTTCATCATGCAGCTTTTTCAAGATCAGTTTAGGATTGGTTTGCTCCACTATATCAGATTTATCATATCATTTTCTATATGTAGGAAAATCAATTGCCATACTTGAATTGAAATATTTTAATAAATTAATATTTCCATACAGTTGACAACCTCTTCATGGATTCTGACTGAAAACTTGAATGATGATAAATTTTAAGACGATGATAAAATTAGCCTCAAAATAATTATCATTGGCTATCCTAAGTTATGAATATAATATAGTGGAGAGAGATCCATTGTATACAAATATTCATATGTAACCATTTGATTAAAATACATGGAATAATTTGCACTTAATTTTAACAAAGATCATTGTGTCTTTAGGAATGGAGAAAAGCCAAAGAACCCAATGGTAGAGCTGTTTTATGGACGATTTTTAGTAGCTGGATTTCTTGAAGGTACTACTTTTTAGTAGGCATATATTTGTAGTTCAACCCTCCTACTAATATTTTAATACTAAATGTAGTACTAGGTAACTACTTAATAATAAAAACCTAAAATAACCTTAACATTGGTTTTTAAAAGGATTCCTCCTTTCCCTATCCCACACAAATCAAATGTCCCAGTTAACTTTTTATTATGTACTGGGAAGAACCGTGTATTTTCCCCAGCTTGTACATTCTTATCATGGTTCTGCAATTTTGCGGGGTTTTTTTGCTTTTGGAAGGGAGAATGGAACCCACTATTTAATTACAACTTCCATAAATCATATATAGTGGTGTTCACTTGTAGCAGACATTTGAAATAATATTTGATAGATCAATTGGGTCATGTTTAAACAGCTTTATAATAAGGTGCTGACTATGTATGTTTCCTGTTGAAATCTTATACCTCCCTCTTCTGATAAGGGAAGAAATTTGAAAATACTGAGATGTTTGGCCAGTATCCACTTCAAGTTAATGGCTTCAAAGATCTTCATGAGTGCCTAGAAGCTGCCATGGTTGAGGGGGAAATTGAATCTTTACACTCAGAACATTCTGGAAAATCTGGTCAGGAGGTAAGTGATATTATTAGAGATTTGGCAATACCAATTCCATCATGCAAACCTTGTTTAAAATATAGGCAACACAAAATATTTTGGCAAATCATTTATTTACTCAGTCAATGAAGAGTTTAATACACTTTATGTTTATTTGGACCACAACCAGTTCTGAAATTTCTGTTTCAAGAATAAGTCTATGTCATCTAAGGTGGAAGCAGAGTTATTTTATCTTCTTTACCCTCATTTGTTCCAGCAAGGTAATATATGATAACTGAATCAAAATTTCACAAAAAATAAAATAAAACCAGTATTTGAACCACAAGCATACTGATGATATCACAGGAAAACACTGAAATCATGATATAGAACTAGTCATAGGATTCATAATATAAATCAAAATATTTAAAAATCAGGTGAAACAATTGTATAATTTTAATCATTAAATTCAAATAAATGAAATAGTCAAAGCATAATCAGTGCCAAATTAATTTATATGATATTTATATGATATAAATATGATATATTTAAAATGCTAAAAAGTTTATTCTTTGCATTCCAATGGGACCATTTGTTTCATACCTTTAAGGAACTTTTGGCAACTATCTAGACAGGTCCATGCAGTTTTCTTGGCACCATATTTTGCATTTGCCTCCTTCCTTGGGCAGTGTAACTAGGCTAGTCACCCAGCTTTTATTCCTAAGGCAGGACTGGAACTCACAGTCCTGCCTTAGGTTTTTATCTTGATGTCTTTAACCACAAGCCCAAAGTCACTTGTCTGGCTTATGTTCCTAAGGCAGGACTAGAACTCACAAGCTTTGGTTTCTAGCCTGGTACCTTTACCACTAGACCAAACTGGCTCTTGCCATTCCCAGTTTTATTTAGTTGTTTGGATTCTCATTGTCTGTTCATTATATCACTGCTCTTCTAATTAAAATTGGTATTTGTGGATTGTTAAACCAATTTTTTTCGGTTCTTGTTAATGGGCTTGTACTGTCAATTATTTATGAGAAACCAAATAATAAATTAGTTTACTCAAAATGTTCTGTTCTTGGTTACCAAAACCACATAATTCTTACGTTCATACAGAATTTCAAAATCTTTTGAAGATTGATTAGTTTTATTATGCCATATATTAAGATTAAAAAATAATAAATAAAGCAGAAATAATTCATATTATTTCTATATTCTATTCCACACAAGAAATAGAAATAATACATTCATAAAACAAGATATAGTGTAGGTTTACATATTAAACCTCATTTATGTATCAGTGTTCTGTTAAAATAAAACTTGTTTTTCTACATCTGCACTATTAGCTGCACTATAACAGAGCTGCCTATATATTCTGTCTCAAAATAGTTATATAAAAATTTGAAGTAGTTTCTTATAGTGTGTAATATCTTTGTGATCTATTAAACCATACCATGAATGTTGTTTGTATGTCATAGCTGACTTGAGGAAAAAGCTCGGTGAAAATTTTATATAATAATGTTCTATTCAGTCCGCAATTCTTCAGAGAAAGTTTTCCATATCATTTAAGCAATAGTTAGTTCAAGCCATGATTTATCTAGTTCAGGTTTGGTCTTGTTCAGGTTCTATCATACATTAAAACTGTTTCCTTTTACACAGCATATTTAAAGCTTAAGTGGGGTAAGGCTTCATTTGACCTATGGCTTCATTTGGCCTTCCCCTGTGTCCAACAGCTGATTTGGAACTATCATTGTTTCATGTTTGTTCTTCATAGCAGCAACCCTCCCCCCCAAAACGGGACATAGTTGTTAGGGTTTTAAAAATATTTTTGGTAACTTATTTAATGAAAAATGAATATTTTTGCATGAAATGTTTATGCATAGTTTCTTCAAGCTATCATGAAGTGGGCAAAATAATATTTTCAAGAACAAAATGGTAAGAGATTGTATTAAGCTTGTAAGAACTGTCTGATCCTTAGCTAGCCTTCCTAGAGTTTTTCAAAAAACTTTCAGCAGAATAATTGATAAAAAGTAATTCTACCCTCTTATGAGTGTTTTGTCTTTCAAATTTATTATTAATTGTTGATGGGCCACTCCACAATGTTCACTCAAAAAAAATAGAGGGGATAGAGAATTAAAGGATATATGTCAATTGAATTATACATTTTATATGTTATGTAAAAGGTGAACAATTCTGAAGGGATATATCGTGATCTTATTTTTTTTACATTTAAAAACCTGGCATTTTACCAGGGCTGTGTAGACCTTATATATCCACTGTATTAAAGAAGCAAGATAATCTTCAATACAATTAATTGTATTTCCAATACAATTAATGTATTGGAAATACAGTATATTAATTGGTATAAATTAATTTGCCAAAATCTTCTTTAGAATAAATTTCAGTGTTCTTCAAATTATTGAGCTATGTATTTACAGTGGTGTTTAAAGTTTTGTGAATCCTTTTGAATTTTTAATAGTTCTTCATAAAAATAACATGATCTGTTATTCAACTAAAACATTGTTCGGATAGATAGATAGATAGATAGATAGAGAGATAGAGAGATAGATAGATATATATATATAGAGAGAGAGATTCCCGTGTACCGGTATGTAGGTCTAGACCTGTAGGATTGAGAATATTTTGGCAACATTTCGGCGAGGTCTTGCCATCTTCAGGCTGGTGCTTTTGCCTTCTTGCTAGTGTGAGTAAAGTAAACTTTACTCACACTAGCAAGAAGCCGAAAGGAAACATCGCCAAAATATTCTCTATCCTACACGGGAAAAGACCTGAACACACCTAGATCTATGTACATACACACACACACAAATATGTAGGTCCAGGTGTGTTCTGGTCTTTTCTCGTGTAGAGTGGAAAGTTTCTAGTCTGACTAGCAAGAAGCCCAAAGCACCAGCCTGAAGATGGCGAGTGAGACCTATAGTGTGTGTGTGTATAGCTTTAGGATCATTTTTCTCGGTGCAGTAAAACCTTGGATTGCGAGCATAATTGGTTCCAGAACCATGCTTGTAATCCAAAGCACTCTTATATCAAAGCAAACCCTCCTCTCTCCCCCTTCCATTCTTCCCTCTCCTTTCCCTTCCTTCTTCTCCACCTGCTAGTCAGCTGGCGCTCTGGGAGCTTCCCCCTGTGTCCAACAGCTGAATTGGAACTTTAGAAACAAAATAACATGGCCTCAACCGCAATAGGAGCTGCATTCAAGATGCTGGAATATAAAGAAACACAGGTTTTTTTTTCTTCACTCTGAACCTGGAGCTGGCAGAGATGAGGAAAGCCTCCAAAGTGACAATGTTGCAAATGGCTTATTAACATAGATAAAGGAGAGCAGCTACTGCATGCCGATTCATTTTGAGGCAAATGTTGCAATAATCCAAAATTGAACAGATTGAGCCAGGAAGGAAAACCAAAACCTAAAGATAATTAAAATATCCATTCCCACACCCCATTTTTTCTAGCAGCTGGCTCAGATCTTTTCAGTTCTACCACCAGCAATCTCCTGTAATCTCCTGGCTTGCGAAGAAAACCCAGAAAATATTTAAAACAAGCTGATTTGTATATTGTGCTCAGCTGGGATGGCAGTTCCCTTGCCACAGAAGAGCTGATTGACTGTTTCCATTTGCACAGCTCAGCTGAGCTGGTGGACGTCCCTCTGCGAACTGCTGATTGTCTATTGTGTGCCCTCAACTGGTCCGCTACACTCATAATGCAAGACATCATTCATTTATCAAGTTCAAATTTATTAAAAATATTTCCTCATCTTGCAAAACACTCGCAGACCAAGTTACTCGAAATCCAAGGTTTTACTGTACGTTTTTATACATTTGTTTCTTTGGGTTCCCTTTGTCCAGTTTTAGTAGTTGTATGAAAAACAGATCATGTTTATGCAGAAATATTAAAAATTATGTTCAACAATTATCACATAGCAGTTTATTTTTTTTAAAAAAAATAATTGACATATTTTATTTTCAGTTACGTAGACCAAGAACAGTAAACAAGAACACCAAATTTGAGATCGAGGATATTATGCATAGATACTGATATTCTAGGAATTCTTGTAATTTATCATATCACTCAAAAATTGAGAAATGCAAATTTTGAACTTTTTAAATGTATCCAATAAGTCGGAATGTTTTCTTGTTCTTCACTGTTTATATAGATAGAGAGTCTTAAAGTGTCATCTTCAGAACAGGGTTGTTACTAGAACCAGCATAAAACCCAGGTTGCTCAGGTAGGAATGCATTAATAAAATGAATAATATTGGACATAAGAAGACTCCCACTCTTTACTGTAATATTTAACACTTATATGAAAAATACGTTCAGGTGTTGGAATTAAAAGTTTGTCTGGTAGATGTTGGGTTCATACTTTTGTATGTGAATGACCACACATGTGTGCAATTTTGTAATATACGGAACATAATGTTAGAACTTTAAAACATAGTTTTTTGTCTTAACAAATTGGCAGTCATACCTTGATGAAAAATTTCATGTCTGAACAGACATGGAAATGTCTCCTATCTGTAATATCCCAGACCAACGTTTTGAATGTTTCAACTAGAATGAGTGGAAATATTCACTTTTTGATCACAGGTTAAGCTTATTTTAGGGGCTACCTTCTATTATTCCTTAACTACTTAGAGGAAATATGTGCATAAGCTTGTTAGCAAGTTACTTTTTGAATAGGAATTAGTTTCTGAAATGTGTCTAAAAATATCTCCACAACTATTGGGCTTTCTTTGTAGTTAACATTTTTCCCATTCTTTTTGTCCTGGTCTTCTCTAAGGTTCTAGGACAACACCTTTACTAAAGAGTTTCTCAGTGCAATTACTCCATTCAAAATTCAGCCTAGTGAGTTGGAATAAAGAGAACAGATCTGTTCATTTTCTAGAAAAACAGACACTGCAAAATTGAAATTTGTATGCATCTGACACATTTTGATATAATGTTCCAAGGTCAGTAAATTAGATTAAATATATGTCTAAAAAAAAGAAAAAGTATGGAGTGCTGTTTCCAATTTTAACGTGTTATTGTAGCACTTTAATCAATTTTTAACTTTGAACACAAGTCAGATTGCATAGTATCAATTCACAGAACTATCAATAGGAAGTAAATAAACAAATAGATTTGTTGATCATGATATAAAAATAGATAGCTGTACAAATATCAATTATTACCATGGATGAGGTACAGTCTTTTTTAATAAAGCCAATTTGATAAATAAGAATATTAATGTAGGTATTGATGCCACCCTATGTTTGTATAATCATTTTGATAATATTTAACATGAAAGTTTAGTAGATGGAAACCTAAGGTTTTAGCTTCAGAAAGTTGTGGAAGGTAAACAATGTATGGTGACAGCTCAATTTTTAATACAATTGCAGTGTCAACATAATTTGTACTTCGTATGAATTCCAGAAAAACATTGTTCAAACATATATTTAATTGACTGCCATTTTTATTAAGATCTGGATCTTATTAACAGTAGAAGCATTATTTGAAAGCATATATATCATTTCTCCCACTTAAAAAAAAACTGCTAGTGCCATGGATAACTTGAATGTATTGATTGAGGATGACAGTTGTAGTCCAGCACATCTAAGGGCACCAAGTTGGGTAAGACTCAATTGTATCAATCTATGCTCCAAAATATGTTTGTTCTTAGAACATAAAAATGCGTTCTAAGTTCACTGTTAGTTTTTTAAAAAAATTGATGTGATTAAAATTCATTTTTTCTTCTGTTTTTTTCCAGCACTGGTTTACTGAGCTACCTCCAGTCTTGACCTTTGAGCTCTCAAGATTCGAATTCAATCAAGCTTTGGGAAGACCAGAAAAGATACACAACAAACTAGAATTCCCTCCAGTTTTATACCTGGACAGGTAGAGATCTTCATAGAACTTGATAGTAGGGTAATTTAATTTGGGATGTCATATTCAGAGAATAATAATCTGATAATAAATGTTTTTAATTGCTACAATTTAATATAGTATTGTGACAAAATATATTTCCATTTTTTTTCATTCCCTTTTATTCGTACAAACAGTGATTTCTTTTGAAAAAAAAGAATAGACGTTGAACATCTGTCATCTTCCATGTAGAGCTCTAATCTATATTGGATGATCCTAACAATTACTTTGTTTACAAGTGAAATTAAGCATTTTATACATTAGTTTGTTTACTTTGTTTAGTCTCGATTTTTTGGTATTGGAATATAGATTGACCTCTTTCAATAGATGTTTCTTTGTCCAGTGACATTCTTTAGCATATCTATTGGAGGTTGGGACCTTCTTCTCAGTTCAATTTCCAGTGTTGTACCATCCAGTTTGTTTTCTTTTCTTTCTTCATTTTTATCATTGCTATTTCACATTCATTCTTAATGACTTAAATTCATTCCATAATTTTTGTGGTTCTTAATAAATGAGGCTCAGGACTTCGAATTGATTCTCAATGTTTTATTTGACAATGGTGGAAATCTGTTCAAGATACTTTTGTGAAAATAGACTGGCTTTCCTTTTTTCCTTTAGCTTAACTTGCAACTTGTACATGAGCAGTTTGTGACCTATCCCATAGCAAGCACCTGGTCATGTCTTTGATGCTATACTGAGCTAACTGAGCTCTTCTGACTCCTTTTAGCAATAATATAGTCAATTCATTTTTTATATATATGCCATCTAGTGATGTTCGTGAATAAAGGCATTGTTTTGGATGTTTGAAAACAGTATTAATAGAATAAATTATTGGAGTGGCAGAAATTGAGAACTTGTTCTCCTGCTTTATTTCAGTTTCATAAAGCCATACAATCCAACCACGTTTTCCCATTTCATAATATTTCCGACTTTGGCATTTCAATCTTCAATCACAAGCAATATATATTACTTGCGTTGTCTCATGATTTCAAAATGAACTTGATCATAAGATTCCTCTTTTTCTTCTTTTGCACCTGTGATTGGAGCATAAACTGGAATGATCATCATATTAAAGTATTGTTCACAGTGTCTAATCAGTATTTCGTCATTGATTGCATTGTAACTAAGTACTGTTTTTGCTATATACTTCCTAACTATAAAAGCAACACATTCTTTCATTGTTTTTATGTCTTGAGTAATAAATAGTGTGAAATAGTTTTCCAGACTGAAATATTGAAAATTCTGATCAATCGATCTTATTTTGCTGTTGCCTAAGATGTCAATTTATAGTTATTTCATTTCATCTTTCTGTTATTCTTTCCCATGTTCATGCTTTCATGTTTTTGCTTTGCAACTTTCGGTTTTCTTTTCCTATGTTGCAACATCCTGAAAACTTTAGTCATGTAAACATGATTAGTATTTAGAAAGGTCTTCAACTCTTCCTCAGTAGCATGTTGATTGCCACATGACTTGAGGAGCCCCATAATTCAGCATTACATTATTAATCATTCTATACTCTTCACCCATGTGGTTTTCTTGGTAAATTTATAAGTATTTTACCATTATCTTCTGTAGTGTGGATTGATGCCTTTACCATTATCACTAAACTCATCATCTTCTTTTAGAATCTTATTATATCACTGCTGTCCAATATAGGTTTTTGCTTAATTTTGCTGAGCAACTAGGATGACCTTTATGCCTTGCTGGAAATATACAGTCTTTGCATATACTCCCAAAGTTCTTTGCTGATCCTTCCCAGGGATACCAGCTCCACAATGATGACAAACACAGCTGGACTTGGGAGGGGGGCTTGTCTTTATGGAGAAGGTGTAATCAAATATTTCTTTACTGAAAATAAATGCCTCCCTTTACTGAATCTTTTCTAAGGATTTTCATATTTGTCATGTCTATGATTTGTAAAATATCTTGTTGTTTAAGAAAGTTTTGTGTTCTTTACTGTGGACAAATTTTAACATTATATCACAGGTTCCAAAATTCTGACTGCTAATCAAAGTATCACTGATGATGGAAGTATAAAATGCAGCTATGATTTTATATTGTTCTTTGTGTTTTCTGTTAAGGGTGTACTTAAATGTTGACTAATAACATCATAAAATTGAATTATTTTTTGTGAGGTTGATTTTTTATTGAGACAAAAAAAATCTAAAAAGAAAAGTATATAAATTATGAGGCTTGCATTAATTACAAAAGAGCTAAAATTTTGTTCATCCAGTCATTACTATGACTTCTAACTTTATGCACTCTGGTACACAGAACTGTAATTTTTTAAAAATATAAATCTTACAAACCTTACCAACATTTTGTAAAACTTTATTTTAAAATATAAACAAAAATTTAAAACATAAAGAATCATTCTTTCAGATGAGCAATATCTGTGTGTTTCAAAAGAGCAAATATATTGGAGATGACCCTGAAATTAAAAGCTTTGAATCTGCATAAAGGTGAAACAATAAATAAACATGAATTTTTCTACTAGTTTGCCACCTTCTTGCCATGCCTCTAAAAAGCTATTCAGAAGCAGTTGCCTTATGCATCAAGATATGTTTCAATATTGAACATGTGAGGGCCATCTATTAAGCTGTGTATCTATAAAAATTATTTGACCAATTGAAAATATGTCATATTTGCAAAGCAAAGAACAGACTTGAATTTCTTCAATTAATGAAGCTCAGAATTCCAGAATTAAACAATGTCACTAGTGGTAAGCAGAAGTACTAAGTGCCCACAGTGCTAAACTATGCTGCAGTTAAATCATAATTGTTTTTCTTTTAACAGGTATATGCACAAAAACAGAGAAACTACACGAATAAAACGAGATGAAATCAAGAGACTGAAAGAATACCTCACAGTATTGCAGCAGCGATTAGAAAGGTAAACATAGAACATTCTCCAGTAGAGGATAATAACAGAAGGTAGTTTACAGATTTTTTTTTAATTTAAATTTCATATATTATAGGTAGCTTTCTTTTCCAAAAGTTATTTGTCTTTCAAGAGTTCAGGCTAATTTTAATTGATGCTTCTTGGCATTAAAACAATCCAAGAGGTATCAATTAAATAATCTTTTATTTCAGATTAAAAGAACTAAATGGCAGCTGTTTATTTCAAAGATTTTACTTGACTGAAAGGCATCTATCTCGTTTATGTTCTTTTGTAGACCTGTACTGTCCATTCTTGGAAATCACAGATATATGTCCCATCTATAAAATGAATGTGTTTAGAAATTTTTAACGAGAAAATTTGATATATTTTGACAGATATTTAAGCTATGGTTCCGGTCCTAAACGATTCCCATTGGTAGATGTCCTACAGTATGCGTTGGAATTTGCATCAAGTAAGCCAGTATGCACATCTCCTATTGAGGATCTTAATACTAGTGCTCTTCCTACTGGTCCTATGTCAACACATGCAATACCAAGGTAAAACTGCCTCTGATGTATTGAATATTTTTTGTTAAATTTCCTGAATCTGTTAATTAGTTACTAAATGTATAAGTATGAATATTTCCTTATCTGTTTATAAAAGTGATCTTGAAAACGTTTTTGTTGTATGTGCAGCCTTATGCAGTTGATACCACCAATATTTACATCATACTTTTAAAAGTGTCATAATATATTTTAAAACTGCAACAAAAAAGATATATTATACTGAATATTTAATAATATTGTTCACAATTAAAAATAATAAGGATGTACAAAAACTGGAATTGTAAATTTTGAGAAAAATGATGGATGGAATCCCAGGAACATGTTTTTAATTTTTTAAAATAAAAATAACAGGGACGGTTTTTTGTGGTTGTGGAAATATAAATATGAACAATTGATGCAAAAATAAAATATATTTATTGGTGGCTTAATTCTATCTGTCAATACAATATAATCTGAAATAATGTTAATAACATTAAATAACACTTGGAAAAATACATGCCTTTTGTTTACATTCATTGAATTTTTCATGTTCTTGACAAATGTAGTATGGCAGAACAACAGGGGCCTTCTACAGAAACACAGAGCACTTCACCTGCACAGCGATCAGTTATACACAAGCCATTCACACAATCACGGATTCCTCCAGACCTACCCATGCATCCAGCACCACGACACATAACTGAAGAAGAACTTTCAGTTCTAGAGGGCTGTTTACATCGTTGGAGAAAAGAGGTGGAAAACGATACCAGAGGTACAGATTTGAAATTTGCCTTAATAAAAAAAAAAAATCCAAGGGAAGACAAATGATGAAAACTTTATAGCAGGGGAAACATCGAAGACAAATATTCCTATTGTTTTCCAAAAGTGTAATTATTTTGTGAAATTGCATAAAATACATTTAGATGATATAATAAAAAACAACAGTATTTGAATATAAAGTAAATTTGTATAGCCGCCCAGAGTTCACTGGTTAAATGCGTGTCAACTTTATAAATTAAATGGGTGGATAGATCGTTAAAGATACATGTAAAATAATATTTCATACTAATTGATATTGAACAAGCCAGTGTTAGGATACAATTTAGTTATAGAAATTCAATTGTTGATAATTCACAATAATAACAGTTTTTCTTCTGTTACTTTAGATTTGCAAGAAAGCATAGCTAGAATACAGAGAACAATTGAGTTAATGTACTCTGACAAATCAATGTTGCAAGTAAGTACTTTTTCTATATGACACAACATTTATTAGTGGTGCACTTTGTATATTTTAAGAGTCTAAATACATATACATTCATATCACTATCATCAATTTAAAATGATTATGGTTTTGGAGATTTAGATTTGAATCTTCAGCACAAGCTAGTCCTGTCATGTTCTTTGCAATCCCATTGTTCAACTGATATTTAAAAAAATAACGATTCTCACAGTTTGTTTGTGTAGCTATAGTCATGTAATTTATTTTAGTTCCTCATTCATAGCTTGAATTTGGACTTGTATGAGTATAAAACAGTTATGAGCCAATATATAAAGAAAGAGGTATAGTTACCAACAGAAGTACAGAATGTATCATTTATTCTCCAAAAATCATGTTGCTTGTAGGCAGTCTGCTAAATTCTAATCATGATTCAAATTGGAACCTAAAGAAAGTAGATGCTAATATCCTGTTTAAACATGACAGTGGTCAATACCTGTGAAAGTGAAAGAAAATGCATGGGAAATTTTTAATCAGATATAAATAATACCTTATTCATGTGTTTTATATTGCCTGTTTCAACCATTCATAATCAGTATGCAAGTTCAAAGGGAGATACAGTGCTCTGTGTGGCACAAGCATAGCAAAATTTACCTGTAAAACCTGTAGTAGAAACATCACTATGTTTCACAGAATGTAATTGCACAGCTTTGCATGAGCAGGAACAAAAACATTATTATATTTTTTATTATGACAGAGTTGCTGATCCGTCATATTTTGATTTTATTTGATTTAGGTTCCATACAGGTTACATGCAGTGTTAGTTCATGAAGGCCAGGCGAATGCAGGACATTATTGGGCATATATTTATGACAGTTATCAACAGAGGTGGATGAAGTACAATGATATTTCTGTGACAAAATCTACTTGGGAAGAGCTTGAGCGTGACTCATTTGGCGGTTATAGGAATGCAAGTGCTTATTGTTTAATGTATATCAATGATAAAGAACCACTTTTTATACAAGGTAATATATAATATTTGCTCCCTGTATGTGAATAAGTTAATATATTACAATATTCATATTACTAGACGAATCACATTATAATACTTAATATTGCTTGAGACCTAGAGAAGCAAGAAAACTATAGTTTAGACTGGACATGCCTGTCTAAATATTTCGTTGTGATTCAGTTTGTGTACAGCTGAATTGTAAAAATAGCCTTCTATAAAAAAGAGTTTTCATTGAAAACAACCTTGTAAAGCAGGTATGTACATGTATGATACATCGTGATCTGTAGGAGAAGGTAGGAGAAGAAAAGCCCTGTTTATTTCATTGCTTCCATTTTTTTCAGTCCCTTACCATACAGTTTCCTAAAGTACCATTACCCACATGCAGCTGAGAAACTACACCGGCCTAAAGTTCTTGCTGAAAATTTGTTGACACAAACCTTCTCAAAGCATTAATGGGGATGAATAAGAAGGGTATTTGACAGTTGACTAACCCCACCCACAAACCATTGTATAGACTGAAGGAAATAAAGAATAATTAAATAATACCCAAGTTTTTTTTAAAAAAGACTAAATAAAACTTTAGTCTCCCTTTTACTTATAATATCTGAACTGTTACCTGTAACTGAAATTCATAAAAAACTGATATTCTGAATAGCATTATTCATTTATACTGTTACAGAGGAACTTAACAAAGAAACTGGGCGTGTGATTGTTGGATTGGACACATTACCTCCTGATTTAAGAGATTTTGTTAAAGAAGACAATAAACGTTTTGAAAAAGAATTAGAAGAATGGGATGCACAGGTTTCTCTGAAAGCTCAACAAGAAAAAATATCCCCTATACCTAGGGTGCCTATGTCATCTACTGCACAAGGTAAGGAAAACTATTTTATAATTATTTTTCTACCACTTCTTCTATCAGTATTATAATTAATAATATAAAACTACAATAGCAAACATAATGAATGCCCAAGAAGAAGAATGCTCCATCTACACTTGATCTCTATACTGTCTTATATCTACCTACACCTAATAGCTGCTAATACTTCAAATAGAACATGCAAGCATATTTCTTTTTTTTCTGTTAACTAAATCAAGTCCTAAATAGATACTATGCTAACATATTTATAACAGACTTTCCCTTTTCCCCAAAAAATCACGGAAAAGAACCAGAGTATTTGGAACAACCTTCAACAGCTGATTTTTCCAAACAGTTGAAAGAAGACTCTATACGAGCAATTACAAAAGCATTTACTGAACAAGAAGATAAGAATCCTGAAACTATTATGCACATGGTGAGATCCTGAGTATATGTATTTTTTAATTTTGACTTTCATTAAAACAATCCCGTTAGCTATGTTTTAGTACACTGTATGTGACAGCTTCCATTTGTTTGTTTACTCCCCCTCAGAGATTTGTTTCCTTTCCTAATTGACTGCTAGAAAGCATTGTAGAAGATTTGGAACAATTATTATTTTACATTACGTATCACTAGCTAATTATGTCACACTATGGCAAGTCTTGAATTTACTTATTTGTTTCATCATCTAGCAACAAAAAACTATTTTTTCTTATCAATATTTTCTTGTTGGGAACCATTGCTGGCATCTTATTAACATGTAAAATAGCTATCCCTTTTTGTCAGATGAAATTGAAAATTGATTTGAATTATGCTTTCAACAAATGTTTTAAATCTCTTGACCTTGCACAAAGAATTGGGAAAACTATGAGATTGATATTTATTACAAAGTTCTCTTATATTGCATTACTTGGGTATGAGTACTGAGTTGTCCCTACTTTCACGTTCATAGAAAAAGAACTAGAAAAGTGATGGTTTTATTATGAGTTACAACAGAAAAAAAAATCTCTCCATCTATCTGTTACTCTAGAGTGATAATTTGTGTAAAATAATTTTAATGTGAAAAAGCAAGCAAACAGATATAGTTTATTTCTATTAGTTAATTTCAAAGACAACAATAAGAAAAATAAATAATAAAAATCATGTCCTTAGATGTTACATTCATAAACATACCATTTTATAGTTGGTCAGCTGCAAAGTAACTGCTGACAGAAAAGAATCTTGCCATCTTCATTATCTCAGAGCTGTAGTCCAATAGCAAGTTCAGAGCCAGTAATTAGGAAAGGCTGTTGTACCAAGGTTAGAGAAGAAGGACTGCATGAAAACACATGTGCCACTGACTCAGTTTCTTCACAAGAACACTGAACATATTAGTATTTTTTCCAAAGCACTGACAATAAGCATTGAATTGACAGAAAGAATAAGTTTTAGTAAGACCATACTAGTGCCTTGCATGAGTGAAACGAAATGTTAAAGACTAAAGGAACTGACATGACTTTGCTGCAGATGATGATACATTTGAAGTCAAAGTCTTATATGTCTAACTGTTGAAACAGAAAAAATGTTTGGTCCTTGGATTGATATTCTTATCAATAGAAATTTATAGGTGTAATTGCCTAAATGCCAATGTACCAGTTTCTTTAAAATTTACATTTAAAATGATTTCACATTACTTCATTTTAAAACTATTCTTACACCTTAAAGGAAGAAGTACTGAAGAAAGTTGTACTGAAGGGGAAGGTATTCATAAACCATTAATAAAAATTAATAAGAAAACATAGGTAGCATTATTTAATCAGATTCAATATCATAACAAAAGCTTATATGTACTTTCAAGTAAGAAATTATAAACTAATTAAATATAAATGAATGAAAATCAGCATGGAGTTTTATTTGATTATATTAAATTTGTTTTTATTTTTGTTGTTGATACAAAGTATGCTCAGAGTGGCTGGAAACAGGGTTGTTTATAAATAGCATACAAAGAAATAGGGACATAAAAGAATAACAGAGTTGGAAGGGACCTTGGAGGTCTTCATACATAAAAAAATGTTCAGGTTCATATGAATTACAATAAGCAGGCCTGTTTGTTGTTACTAATGAATAATGACATAGTATCATTTATTTAGGGTTACCTATTAATGATTCTGATGGGAGCCTGGCATGCTTTGATTGTGAAGAGTCAGACACAACTTAGTGACTCAAGAACAGCAATTAATGATTCTATTTCATAAGCAGTTAAAAAAGAGGCACACAGCTATGTTGCTCATAGTCTGAATAAATATGAAATATGTATTACCGTGTTTCCCCAAAAATAAGACGCTGTCTTATATTAATTTTTGCTCCCAAAGGAGCACTAGGTCTTATTTTCGGGGGATGCCTTACTTTCGGGAAAGCATGGTAGATCACCCACCCCCG
>JANHFO010002317.1:177581-191201 GCA_032468095.1 Pareas carinatus | reverse complement strand
ATCTCCGCCCCAGGCACTTCAAAAAGCCACAAACTGAGCCACGGCAACGCGTGGCCGGGTCAGCTAGTATTGTATATATTTTCCCACTTATTCCGTTAATGATTTCTTTTTCTTTATGAATCCCAACAGCCTGCCTCTCACATGCAAACTAAGTCTGATATTTGTATTATTGTAATTTTTCCAAGGAACTGTGTTTATTCATTAAACAAATTTATATAGCTGCTTAACGCACATGCAGCGACTCTGTATATATGCATATATATAACACACACACACACATACAGAGTTGTTAATATATGTTGCCTTTAGAAATTTCATGTAAATCTTTGTCACTTACTTCTTGATCATGGCCCGAGTGTACCAAATGCAGGGGAAAGATTCCTTTAGTTCTGTCCTATAATTTCTGTTCAAGTCTCTTCCTGCCAACGAACAGCGGTAGTTTCCCACAATAACTCCATCTGGGTTCAGCATGGGCACAACTTTGAATATGAAGAGATCTCGAAGGAGCTGAGCATCAGGAGCATCACTCAGGATAAAATCTAAAAAACCTCTAATCACCCATGAACTATTTGTTTCCCCAGGATGGACCCTGGCACTTAATATAATAGCTTTTTTTGCTGCTGCAGCAATGGCACTTTTGGATGGATTGGTAATAGTGAGAAGGTATACTATGTTTCCAGCTAGACTGTTGCACAGAGGGCGGAGTTTGCAATACTGAGAATAGAGAGGATTACTTACCAAAGTCAAAATATAATTTTGTAGGTCTGAATAGGTATAAGGATAGAATTGAGCAAAGTAACATGTGTCATAGCTGTTAGGGAAACACACTGTCCATGTTAGGCAATAGAGGGTTTGACCGTCTTCTGTGTTGTATTTATAATACTTGATACCACTACCCACCCTCCTCCAGCCAATACCCTGAGACTCAGCATCCTTCTGAGAATACATAAGAGGTTTCATCCCCATATTGTAGAGACTTTTGGCTTTCATCAGATTAACAATTGTAAAGCGGTACGTGACATCTTTTCTAGTATTTTGTACTCTGAAGTAGTACCACTGGGTATGCTTGCTGGTATAAAGATCCGTCCGCAAAGTGAGTTCATATTCATATTCGCCTCTGAAATGAAGCAGAAAGAACAAAGATGCATTAAAAGTCAGCAGCAGCCTCTTCCCCCAGGAAGAACTACATAGTAACATATCTTACAATCTTATTTCAAGATTAAATAGAATGATTCATTTTATTATGGTCTTCCTCGCCGTGAATAGAGTATTCAAAGATACACAACTTGTTCCATCAACTTGTTAATGAGTCATATAATTTGTTATTTGTGTGATATATGTGGGCTTGGCCAGATTCCATTTTGGGGAAATGGGAGTTTTAAGAGATGAACAGAGTGTTTTAAATCTTGCTAGTCACTGTTCGATTTCCCCTCACTCTTCTTTGCAGATCTCTTCTAATAGTCTCAGGTCTCCTTGCATGTACTGTATATTTGAGATTTTTCCATGGGCTTTCAATAAGTTTACTTAATATATAGAGTGCTTAAGAGATCTGGAGAAATTAAAAACCTTGCTAAAATAACTGTTTAGGTAAAGCACTATTTGCCCAAGATGTTAGCTTCCTTTGAATTATTTATGAAAGGCATAATAAATGACAAAGGTTTTAGTTGCAGATACATTTGCCTACAAAAATGTAGCATCTTCCTCTAGTATTTGGTAAAAATGATGAGACTCGGCAGACGAATGATTTGTTTAGGGATGCTGGGAATAAGATTTTAAATAATGTATATACTAAAGAATATTCTATAGGATCGGCAAAATTTGCAAAACAAGAAATATTGTGAATCTGAGTGTGTTGTGTCATAGAAAGTTGTTAAAGCGCATTCAGACTAGATAAGCTCCAGGTATAATCAATCATATTATACAGCTTGTTCACTCTGCAGTTTGTTCACCTTTCCCTCTTTAATAGATGTTTTAATAGAAAACACAGAAAGGTTGGTAAATGGAAAACGAGTTTTGAGAAACAAGATTATTTCATGATAAATGTTTCTCTAGCAACATATTTAGCTTTTGGATGCTGTAAGAACTGTTTTAAAGTGTTACAAAGAGTTCACATGTAATGAACTATGTAAGTTAACTATGTAAATTAAAATATCTGGAATAATTTATTATTCAGGTAATTCTTACAACCATTTGTTTAGCGTCTGTTCAAAGTTATAATGGTACTGAAGAAAGTGACTTAGGATCATTTTCACACTTATAACCATTGCAGATTCCTCATGGGCACTTGATCAAAATTTGGGCACTTGTCAACTGGCATGTACTTATGATAGTTGCACTGTCCCAGCGTCATGTGATCACCACCTGTAACCTCCCCAGTGTCATGTGATCACCACCTGTAACCTCCCCAGCGTCGCATGATCACCATCTGTAACTTTCCCAGTGTCGCATGATCACCATCTGTAACCTTCCCAATTCCAACAAGCAAAGTCAAAGGGGGAAGTTACTTTTGCTTATTGACTGCATGATTCACTTAAGAACTGCAGTGATTTGCTTAATAGTTGTGGCAACAAAGGTTATAAAATGTGGCAAAACTCCCTTAACAACTGCCTTGCTTAGCCACAGAAATTTGGGGCTCAATTGTAGTCATAAGTCAAGGACTACCTGTAAAGCAATTTACATTAATATTGATGATAAAATACATCCGAAATATGAGGCATCTCTAACAAGCACTTGGTTTGTAATAAATCTTAGCACTTTGAATGTTAATGCAATAGCACAATAAATGCCTGTCAACTGATTATCCTAGCCCTTCATTTAAAAAAAAAGTTCTCCTTTTCTGGTCCCAAACAGTTTCCTGCCCTGTATGATTCCCAACTCTTCTTACTCACACCCTGACTGCTTTCTGGAGATTCCCACTTTCAAAGCGTGATTCAAATAACAGTACAGTATCTTCTGGATCTTTTAAGGTGACAGCAGCTGACTTGAGAGGTTGCCTTGACCCTCCAACTCGTGAAACGATAAAACAAGTCCCTGTAATTGCTGTAGAAGAGGAGGAATGCCTGTCAACAAGGTATCATAGATCTTGGTCTCAGAATTTAGATCTGTGTACTATCTCTACAAAATCTATTAAAATTACTGACAAATTCTAATCTTCCATGAATAAATAGCAATTAAAATTGACTACAGATAAATAATTTATTTCAGTTTTGCTGCTTTCTAAAAACTGAGCAAAATTAAAAACTTCTCTAACTTTCCTCAATGGTGGCTAAGAACTAAATTAGATAATACATCCAAAGCAATGTGTGCCTCAGTCCTCAAACAAATTATTCAAGTTTAATGCAACTGTGAGAGGATAGCTGAACAGTAGAATAGTGAAAAGGTGCATAACTCTCCCTTTCCCCTCAAAATACCTTAACATTTTTACTTTCCTCACTTTACATCATGCAAACTAGCAAATTTTGTGATTTATTATTTTAAATTGAGAAATGTATTGTGTATTCTCTGAATTTGTAAAAAAAAATGAATATTTTGGATAATCCATTATGTTTACAAAGTGACTGGCACTGGAAGGAATGCTAATTGGTTGGTAGATAGGTACAGACATATGAAAAGATAAATTTTTGTTTCCCTGTCTTTGAACCCATACATTCCTAAATATGTCTCCTACCTTTTCCTTCCCAATAGCAAACTCTGAAAACTAGGCTCTACAAGTTAATACTCATTATATTATCAATACATTTTCCTTGCAACTCTGCAAGTAGTTTTGGAACTTTTATTAGCATTTTATATGGTTAAGGAAGTGTGAGAGGAGAGATATTCTACAGATCCTCTACAAGCCTCTGACACTTAGAAATCACACTTATGTAATTCAGTCTCTCTACAGACAGCTCTTCTAATGATCCCCCACAACTTGTTAATATATATCTAACAATAAGATTCAGCATTTATATTCTTAATATATAGATCATGGTTTGAGAATATGCTTAACTTAGAATCAAAATGTATATGAACTTACACCAAATCATTAAAGATCAATTCAATAATTAATAAAAAGTTATAATTGATTACACTGAACTACCAAGCAGTTGTTCTAAAACATGCAACATGCAAATCTAATGTTTATAGGCATATATTTATTATTTACATTTCTATACCGCCCTTCTCCTCGAGAATATATATATATCCTTCACAGTATATAGCCTGAACTGTTCTCAACCACTGACTAATAGGCATCTTTTTAACAATATAGTATCTCATGTATACCAATACCTGGTTCTATGAAATAGACAATGGTTCCAGAACTCTCTCCAACTATTTCCGGTGCAAATTCATTTCCAGTTGGCTGATAAAAAGGTTCAGGTTCAGGAGGAACCCATTCTAATAAAGAAGCAAATAATGGCACGTATTTATTTCACTGTGATTTTGAATTCCTAATTTAAAAATTAAATGCTTCCTGTTTGCTCTGGTTGGCTCCTTCCTCCAATTTAAGTTTTCTCTCAGTTCCATTCTAAAGACACTTCACAGTATGCTATGCAAGCATACAGAACACATTTTAATATTTATTTATTTGTTGGAAGAAACAATGCATGAAACTGTCACCTTATTCAAATCCCATATACTGAATGTAGGTGAGGCAAAAAGTGAAAAATGAACAGAACCACCAAAAAAAGTTACATTATACATATTCATATGGTTGAATACAACCATTATTGTACAACATACAATATTTATTCTGCTTCCAGCAATGGCCACATATCTTCAAGAAGTCCAGATGCAGGATCAAACAGTCACAGCTGATGGATATTTTTTCCTTCTTCCAATGAAAATCAATTGTTCTGAGCCAACTACCTAAAAACACTAAAATATTTATATACCTATTGAACCATTTTGTCACCAACTAGGTATTTAAAAAATCTAAAGACATAAAATAATAAAAGTTATCGTGGCCAGTTCATTTAGTGGCCATTCAAAGTTATATCAGCACTGAAAAAAGTAACTTATGACCATTTTTGGCACTTATGACTGTAGCAATGTCACATGATCAAAATTAGGATGCCTGGCAACTAACTCATATTTATCATAGTTGCAGTGTCCTGGTGTCATGTGATCATCTTTTGCAACCTTCTGACAAGCAAATGGGAAAGCCAGATTCATTTAACAACCATGTCACTAACTTAACAACTACAGTAATTCACTTAACAACTGTGGCAAGTAAAGGTCACAAAATGGAGCAAAATAGACTTAACCACTTCTCACTTAGCAAAATACATTTTGGGCTCAATTATGGTACTTAAGTCAAGGACTACTTGTACTGTCCTGGATATTCTTCATTTATAACTTTTTGAAAGTTTAAGAGCCTATTTCAAAACAGTTATTGAAATCCAATATATGGTTTGTCCCAAATGTCAGTGCTAAACAGGACAGATTTTAACTGCAAATTCAATGCCAAATTAAGATGAAGCTCTGGAGATTTTAAGGAAATTTTAAGTTATCAACTCCTAAAGGTTTAATATTATGTTTTAAATGAAAAAATGGGAATATTCTCAATACAGAGTTATATACTGGCTTTTTATTCTATAAAAGTATTCTGAAAAATGATTGAAAATATAAATACCTGTTTAAAAAGCTAATTAAGCATAAAGAAACAAGTCTTGCAGAAAGAAAAAAAAGAAATTAGCATGATTTCCAAACAGTTAATTCTACCTTACTATCCTACTTAAGTTCTTTGAAATTGTCATCAGGCATATGAATAAAAGTGACCGTCAACATGGTTTATTTGAATCTGATTCTGTTGATAGTATATATTTGGATTTTTAAAAAACATTTTTCACCAAAAGTCATAGCAAAAGCAAACCTATTCTCTTATACATTTGGTTTCAAACAGAAATTTCCTCACACAGCACATCATTAAATTGTGAAAATCATTACTCAAGAATAATAATGGCCACTAGAAGAATAGGGCTTAAAGTGGGATCAAATAAAATCATGGAAATTGGAACTAGCACTCCTGAATATTCAATACACAACCTGAAATATCTCCAGGTTGCGAGTAGCATTGCTGTAAGTACTAGCTGCATTTAATTTTATTTTATTTATTTAGTTAGTTATATGAGAAAAGCAAGTAGGAACATACTATATAAACATGTAGGTAAAGATAGGTATACACATATGTATAATAATAAATGAGTACAAATAAATGGGGACAGTAGGACATGGACGGTAGACATGCTAGTGCGTTTATGCACGCCTCTTATATACCTCTTTGGTATGAGTGAGGTCCACGGTAGCTCGTTTAAGGTTAAAGATTTGGGGGTTTGGGGATGTAACAACAGTGTCAGGTAATGGGTTTCATTAATGAGTTCCATTAGTAGAGGAACAATGGTAGGGCAAACCTGTATCTGCTACTTTGATTTATTGAACATCATGAGATGCTGGACTAAGATGGACCTTGGTCTGATCCAACAGGGCAATTCCCATGTTCTTCTTTTCCCTTAAATGAACAGGGTTCTTTTTAGAATGATTTGTAATCATGTGTAGCAAAATTCTATTTATGCAATAAATACATTATTTCCGATATAAGATTCAGATTACCAATGTGGTAGATATGATCCTCAATTACTTCACACTCAATTGGCCAGAGTGGGGTCAATTTTGAATTTCTACCGCCAGGAATAGAAAAAAGATTCCGAGGTTCTCGTAAGCGCAAGATACTAGGGCCTTCTAGTTGATCAAGCACACGCTGTTTACTTTTAAGAAGGGCAGTTTCCATCACTAGTGAACCTGTTGAAGAAAAAAACATTTGCAATATGCTACTACTTTCTTTTCAGACACTCACTGAAGATTTTATTTCATTTTCAATATCTATTGCACAACGGGTTAACAATTCAGTTTACTTACAGAGTAGAGTCTTGTCTGAATCATGTTCTTGTCTATCTTTTTTGCAGAAGTTGCCTGCTGTCAATAAATGGCATGAGCTCTCCCAGCTTTCAAGAGGGAAACTAAGCTTGTGAGGAAAATTTTCCTCATCTAAGAGGTAAAATTTTGTAATATTATTTTGTGAAATTATTTAAAATTAACCTTATAATTATAAACCCTCAATGAATTACTATATAGGCATTACAAATTCAGGAAATATACACTGAGAAATTATGCTGTATTGCCAAGGCTATATTTATATTAAAGGCTCACAGGCGCAGCTGCCAATGTGTTATATTCAACTGCAGCTGTCTGCAGAGTCCCCATTGCCATGCACCACCCTACCATCATATTTCCCTAATCTATTCTATTCTGGGGGATTTGAGAATCCCAAATTCCCAGAAGTCTGTTTGTTTGAGGTAGGTGATACTGTAGTCCAATATCATCTATAGCAAGCTGTCCATCCTTGAAATTGGTATATATTGTACATAGGGCCAGTTTCAACTTCTGCCTAATCTGATGTGTGTTAACAATTTCTAGGGTGCACATTTTTTTCATCTGAAGACTAAACTTAAAAAAAAAATGTTGGCCTCCAAGTTCCAAAGGTATTTTTCAAAAGGCAACTAGACTAAGTGCTTAATGCCATCTGGACTTCATAAGGAATTCATTCATTCATAAGAATGAAGCAATATTGCATAATAGGTAAAAGTGAGCACCAATAATTTCTTAATGTTCAAACAGTAAAACCAAACAGTGAAAATTCCTAACTAGTCCTCTGACAAAGGTAGTATCTTTTGCTATAGAATATTACAAGTGCAATAAAAATGGAAACATCAAATTGGGAACATACCTCTGAAATAACCATAGTACTGGAGATGTTGATATATAAACTGTTCATATGGGTCTTTAAACTGCTGTGGAAACAATTAGATTTCTGATCATTCTAAAAGCCAGCCTGTATATTTGAAACTCATTTACCATAATGTAGCAATGCTGAGACCAAAGAGAAAATATTTGAATATGTAATACTTGAAGTATACTCTTGAAAGAATTACCTGCTAGTCACACCCAAAATCCAAAGTATGATTGTTCATCATACCTATTTATAAACTACTAATACAGTTATGTCTATTTGTAGCCTTCAATTGAGCAAAATTGGCAAGTATAGAGCAACAATTATCAAACTAAGGTAACTGAAATTGAATAACTTACAGAATGCTGGGGCACATGACTATTGTGCAAATTAAATTTGGTAAATTGTGGCCACTTCAGCACTACTACGCCTTTGACTATACTTCTCAGAAATCTGTAGGTTGTATGGCACAAGGAAAGATGGGAGAGGCATATTCCCACTCTCTTTCCTGCCTCCCTCTAGTCCTTTTGCTCAATCAAGCTGGTAGCATGGCTGGATGGGCAAGTGGTTATTGGCTGCTTTGGAACCAAGACCAAAATTTTTGAAACTCCTAATGGTAGTGGTCAATAAGGAAAGGAAAAATGACTGGGATGCTTGCTGGTGAGGTAGAGTTGGTTGGGGAGTGCTGGTGATTGTCAGGTGAGCCCTCTTCCTCCCTGAAGGAGGATGCCATTGGTAACATGTCTGTATAGGGGAGTGGAGGTTTGCTGCTCTCTTTATTTCTCCTCCCCAATCAAAGTGACAGGCAGCTCTGGGGGAGGGGAGGATGATGATGATGCAGCTTTACAGGGCTCTGCTGTGAGTCATAAAGGAGCAGAAATTGAGAAATCCTATATTATATGTGAAAAGAGGAAGGACAAGCGAGTAACTGGGATGCCTGCTGGTGAGATAGGATTTTTGATCCAAGATATCTCAAATGGGCTAACTTACAGAAAGTGTCCAAAATCTGAAACCCCTGACTCCAGTGGAATTGAAATTTGGCAAATTTTATGAAATATTTTGACATAAAAATATTATAAAGCGCTTTATGACATAATACAATATGTCATAAAACATTTCCTGTGGTCAGATCCTGATGTTTGACTGTGCTATGAAGTTCAACATGGTCTACAAGACAGATGTATCTCCAAATATCTCCCAGAATTTTTCAGCATTAGAAGCCAGGTCATTGTTGAAGGCATTGAGGAATTAGATACAATTGTAAAATGATGATCCAATGGATCACAGCTTGTCTAATTTCTCCTTAAAAAAATCTAAAAGATCGTTCCTCTCCCCCAGAGACCTAGTTTTCGCTTTACCACCCGATCCAACAACCACTCTCAGAAACTAACAGTGAGTGTCTTTAAACCTAATTTCTTAAAACAGATGAACTCAATTTGGTACTAACCCGGATTTCAGGTTGTGGGTCTAGTGAACACATGTTGAATGCAGTGATGTTATCTGATGATACCTAAAGGGAATAGAAGAAAAAGATACCTGAAGGTTTAGAATTTGTATTATTATTATTACTATTATTTTTCTTAGAAGGAACATCTGATTACTATTCTGCAAATCTCTCTTTGGACTACCAATTATATCAAGCTATGTGGAGAATAAGCAAAGCACAAAGGATAAAGAAAAGAAAGGGGGGGAGGAGGAGGAGGAAACGCAGGAGAAGCCGGAAAGAGGTTTGTTCTTAAAAAGACTTAAAAACAATCCCTGCTGTCAAGATGAAAGGCAGCATTGCCTGCGCGACCCCGGTCTCTCACAACCACACGCGCTCCTTCCGGGGGGGGGGCGTGTGTGCGCCCTGCCTCCCCATAGCCTGCGCTAGACTTAACGTACAACAGCGCCCTGACTTAGGCGTGAGGAAGGAGTATTCCGCCGGCCCTGCGGGTAATCGCCGCAAGGCTTTGCTCCATTCAGGGTAACGCGGGCCCGCCTCTCCCAGCCTTCGGGAATCTCCAACAGGGACACCCACCGCCTTTCTCTCTTGTCCCCCTCATTCTCTCTCTCTCTCTCTCTCCAAGCGAACTTGGTCTCCTAGCGACCAGTCAAGCCCAAGCCGCCCGCGGGAAGGGGGCGGGGGCGGGAAGGCGGGTGTTCATTGGTCCGCCGAGCGGGGCTCGCGGCGGCGCCTTCGAGCCCGCAGGTGGCTGTTACAAAACCTAGGGAGTGGGCGCGTGGCCCAGGTGTTTTATTCCTGGCGGGGGGGGTGGCGGCGCACGATGGCGTCGCCCGCCAAAAGCGCGAAGTTTAAATTCGGCGGTGCTTCGTTGCAGCCACGTGCCCATGTTGAATGTTGTTGATATCAGTCGGCACACTTTCAGATTGATAGGGATATTATGATGGGGTGGGTCTCAATCAACCCAGTTGTTGGTTTCAGTGTCCCCTTTCAGGCGAAATAGGGAGTTGAGGGAATAAAAACCGGACGGGGAGAGAAGCGTCGAAATTAACATTTTAGTTTTCTGCCGGTCTACATACAAAGGAAGAAATAATGATGCATTAGGTTAAGATATATTTTCGTAGATGGAAATATTGGGGAAATTATAATTACAAATACAAATACAGGTTCCTTAGTGCCCCCCCCTCCCAATTTTCTTGTTTAACTTCTTAATTTTTCTTTTCTTTTTTGGGGAAGTGTAAACAGTAAAGATATCAATATCATAAAGGCATTCCAAGGAATAAATTTCCAGATTTTCTACTTAGAAGAAAAAGTTCTTCAAACTCTTGTAACTGTCTTTTTTTTTTAAAAGTAGATTCTTTAATAATTTCTAGGCAAAAAAATGACATGACTTTTTCTGGAAATAATCTTATTTAGCCATGATTGGATATAGCGGTAATATCTATATTACATTTATACATTAGATCCAAATATATAATCTATTTTGAGAGTCATTTTTGTAACAATTTGTTACGCAGTTATGCAGTATAAAATCTGGTCAGACAAAGCAATTATTTTTTAAGAAAACCTGTTCATATATAAATTTAAAAATTTGTTATAGATGTTAATAGGAACTGCCACATGAGAATTTGATGGCATATGTTCTATCATGTATGTGGTTAGCAGTAGGTAATTGGACAAGTACAGGTAGTCCTCGACTTACAACAGTTCATTTAGTGACCATTTAAAGTTACCATGGCACTGAGATTATATGCTATATATTATGTAAAATGAATGAGAATGACAGATTGTGTTGGCAGGCTGAAAACCAATAAAAGGAGATAAAAAGCAAAGTTACCAAGGTAGTGAAAAATGTGACTTAAGACCATTTTTCAGTTATGAACTTTGCAGCATCCTCATAATCGTGATCAGAATTCAGATGCTTTGCAACTGGTTCATAATTATGACTGTTGCTGTGTCCCAAGGTCATGTGATCACCTTTTGTGACCTTCTGACAAGCAATTGGGAGACCAGATTCACTTAACAACTGGGTTACTAACTTACCGACTGGAATAATTCACTTAACAACTATGGCAAGGTTATAAAATGGAGCAAAAATCACTTAATAAATGTCTCACTAAACAACAGAAATTCTGGGCTCCATTGGGACGGTAAATTGAATACCTGTATGAAAATTATCAGGCTCATAAAAAATATTTTTCAAAATTAACGACTGCAGTTAAAACTGTCTTTGAGGAAATACTAAAAAATCTTAGGATATAACAATAAACTCTAGTGATTAAGGGATTGGATTGAGATTAAGGTGATTGAGGTTCAGTTTTGTCCTCATTTGCTGCTGCTTCTTTGTTGACTCCTGGTTACTGTCTGGACAAGTCTGTGCAGGTTTTCTTGGCAAGATTTTCAAGAGTGGCCTGCTATCACCTCCTTCCTAGCCCTGAGAGAGACTGAATCATCCAGCTGAGCTCATGCTTAAAATAGAATTTATACTTTCCCAGTGAGTAGCTCAGTGCCCTTAATAGCCCCAATCTATTATAGTTTTTAATAAAAAGTATTAGTTGATTTATGTATCAAAAACTGGGTCAATACCTGAAGGAGTCAGTGACCAGCCATTTGTATGATCAAAAAATGTCTGCCTCTCTGGACAAAGTTTATTTCCCTAAGTACAGTTTTACAAGCAGAAAAAAGCAGAAGTTAGTAACAGCGTTTCTATTGGCAAATTCTCATCCAAATCCACCCCCTCCATCCCCCTTAAGAACATGCCCCATTTCCCCTCTCTTGGACCCCTTCCTAGAGCTTACCAACCAAGAAGCAGTTTTCTACTCATCTTGGTAGTGATAAACAAGAAAGTGAAGTCATACAGGCCAGAATAGATAGCAGCCAGAGAGTGAGATAGCAGGAGTGGATTGTTTTGAGAACAAAGCAGTGTTCTGCTCATGAACTCTCCACGACCTTACCCACAAATACCCAGATTTTCCTTCTCCTAATCCAACACAGGCTCTTCATAGAAACTAATTGCATGATTCAGACCCAATGACTCACTCAATCCAGCCTACCTCAAAGGATTGCTGTTCTGGGGAAGAATTCAAGAAGAGGACACTATGGTGGTGCTTGAGCTCCTGGATGAAATGTGAGACACATTTAACACATAGGAATAGTAAAATATAACTAGAGAAAAGGAAAAAGAAAAGATTATTCTAATGATATGATATTTAAATATCGACTTGTTTTGAGCATTTCCCCTTAACTCCTATTATGCTATTTTATGTTGGTGAGAGATGGGTTTCTTAGGAAGAATGAGCAAAGAATGCCAGGGGTATATACCAAAAGTATGTTCGGAAAGCTGCATGGCCAGATCCGAGACCCAATCTCGTTTGGAGGGCCGAATCTAAGGTCTGGCCCAGAACAAAAAGTGGAGGCCGAGACAAGGTGGGAGCAGTGCAAGAAATCCCCATAGCGCAGCACGGGTATCAACAGCTACTACATATATAATACATCAATTTTTAAACAGTTCAAAGTTATCATTTTCCCTTTTACCCTTTTTAAATTGCTTATCTCTACCTGAACCTATATATTGTAATTTTTAACACTTTATTTCATAGAAATATAGGACTAATATTTTTTAATTCTTAATCACTTATCAGAAAATAGATACATACAAGACAAATATAATCCAGGTATTTAAATTTTGTCTAAATTAAAGAGAATTCTTATCATTTTTCATCATAATTAACAATTTAATATAGAAATAAATATAATCCAAATATTTACACTTTGGCTAGCCTAAAGAGGGCATTGTAACTTTTTAAATTTCTTTCCTTACATCCCTTTACATGTTTCTCTCCTCCCTTCCTATCTAGTTTTTCTTCCTTCTCTACTTTTATTCTCTTCAATTTTTCTTCTTTCCCTTCCTCAAATCCTTCTACTCTTTCTCTTACCTTCTAACTTTTTTCCTTTCTTCTTTCCTTCCTTATATCCTCTTATCCCTTTTCCTTTCTTTTTCTTTCTTTCTTTCTTTCTACTTTCCATAACTTCCCATTTCCTCTTCCAGATTTCCCTTGATCCCTTCTTTCAACAACCCTCTTGCCCTTTTCTCCTTTTTTCTTTCTTCCCACATTCCTCAAATTTTCCAATTCCTCTTCCAAATACCCATCAGCCCCTTCCCTTCCACCTAGACAATAAACCAAATAGTTTCTTTTCTTTTTGTACCTTTTACAATAGTTAACTCCATTCCAAATATCCATTTTCATTTTTTCATTTTATATTTCCCATTTCTGGCTTCTGTTTTTCCCCTTATTCTTATTTTCTATAAAATATCTATTTCATTTCATTTCATTTCATTTCATTCATTTATTAAATTTGTATACCGCCCTTCTCCCCGAAGGGACCCAGGGCGGTGAACAGCCATTAA
>JANHFO010002317.1:112972-123761 GCA_032468095.1 Pareas carinatus | reverse complement strand
GGCAACGCGTGGCCGGGTCAGCTAGTGTTACATAATTATTCATGTTTAAAACAAGAAACATTTGGAATGATCAGCATTTTAAGCTTTGCTTTTTATCTCAGCTTTCAAAAGAAAATATATATTGTTGTAAACTGGCTTTGCCAAATAATCTGAAATTATAAATCATAGAAACATTATTTTAGTTTCAGTAAAACACAAGTCACTATTCTCCAAATACAAAATTTCCCATTACCTGTCCTTGTCTGGGTGCATGCAAGTATACACCAATGTAAAGCCCTAATGACTCAGAATATGCCAGCTGTAATCTGTGTCCACTTCCACCAATAAGTCTCAGATCTTTATTTACAGGGACAAATTCCAACATATCAGCCACCATCAGGCACATTTGATTCTGTTAAGATAAGATGCTAGATGAGTAAAACAAAAAAAAGCGAACATATTTAAATTATAAAGCACAGCACTGTGAAACACTAGAGATATAAAAATTTGTTTAATTTTCCACAGCTCATCAGTTATTTGATTGTAATTAATACTGTGAGTGTATTCTCACACTTTACATATCTGCTTCTGTTTTTAAGAAAATAGTTTTAAGCTAAAAACTGCTGTTATTCAGATTTTTCTCTTAAAATGTCATCTGCTGACATAACAGGTCTAGGGGTATTTTTGTGAGGTTAGTATTAATACTATTCAGAACATTCCATTGACAGAAGGGAGGGGAAAAGATATTTTGGGCCAACCATTTTGTTTCCATTATTGTTGTTGTTGTTATGGTTAATCTGCAATTTGATTCACAGTCTAGGACTGGTAAAAACGTAATAGTTCAAGTTCTAACCAAGGACTTAAGAACTGTTAAGATAGTGTCTGAGTATATAGGCAGTTGCGAGTAGGGTGGTTTTTTTTGCAAAGTCAGGATAATCAGGTCTAATAAGTTCAAGATTTCAATGCATCTAGGCAGCCCTTTGGGTATTGCTCCAAGGGCTCATATTACTATTGGTACAACCATTTACTTCTTCCTCCACAATCGCCAACTTTAATTTACAAACCATGGTATTTCGTTATGTTTTCTAGCTGTTTCTTTTCGATTCATGCATCACTTGGTATTGCATATCAATGAACCAGACTTTCTTCTAATTCTTATTCATTCTTCCTCCTCCTCTTCTTCCAACTTTATCTTCACCATGTTCATCTTCATCCCAATATTATCTACTCAACTCCTCTGAGAGAGCCTTCAAATCTTTCATCAGATATTTCAGGTCACAGAGGATTGGAGGTACAATGAGACAAAGGTGTAACATCTTTTTTTTCTGGTTAGCGCACAGGCTCTGCTAGATAATGAAAATGTACCATGGTTCTGAACTTAATTCACGTTCATAATAAAGGGACAGTGTCCAACATTTGCAACATAACGAGGTCTCCGACGGTGCAGTAAAGGGAAGAAGTAGAGAAGTCTCTTACACATCCCTCATCAGTAATTACTAATGAGTACTACAGATATTCTATATCAAATGGTTCAATGTAGAACCTTTGAATCTCCAACAGGAAAAGGATTAGTCCCTGAAAGCTAACAGCTGATTCCTAAAGCCTGACTTAACCATAAAGCTTGTCGTGATGAATATTTGTCCAAACTTGTGAAGCTGAGGTGAACAAGTGCATTCATTGGGGGTGTAGATCAAAGAGTCAAGATGGGACCCATGACACAAACCACTTGGATGATTACCAATTGGTTAGTATATTAACAATTAATTAAACAAAAATAAAACATTACTCACTTTATAAGACCACATTCGAAGTTTATGATCTTGGTAGAGTGCAAAGAGAAGTGCATCATGTTCACGACAGTGGACAGATAAGCTAACAGGAAGATCTGAAGGATTTTGATCTCCTCTATAAAAACAATAACAACAATAAATACAGAAGCAAGCACTAAGGAGAAATCAATGAATCTACATGACAATTTTTTACATGATTAACATTACAACTGATCTATCATAGTAATGACCAACCGGAACACTATTTTACTTCGTTTGTGAGGTATAAATGAATTGTTGACATTTTAATTGAGCATTGACCGAACAGGGAATTTTTAATTGAACTTAGGTGAAGAAGTACTGTTTATAAATAAAGCATCTGTCGTTTCTTTGCAGCAATTCTCCTTTCAGGAGAAAGAATATTATGATTTGTCATGCATAAAACCTCAAAGTAATCATGAAGTGCAATACTACAGCGAGTAACACGCAGAAGTTTAAACTCCAAAATAATCAAGCAGGAATTGATTACAATTTCATGCCATTTTTTCGATACAGTCTACTATTATTCTCACACTTTCGCTTTCTTGTAAATAAGACAAAGAGCCATTTCCACTCTTTTGAAAAACTCTCTTGAGCACCACCAAGAATTCATTGCTTTTGAGAACAGAGCTGATTACAAAAAGTGAGAGGTACCCTTTTTCTGTACAACTGGGTGCCTTCAGCATCTCTCCCCCCACAACTTTTCCTCAGTTATCTGCTAATCTTTCCCTCTTCAGACCCAGGTTCTCGATTTCCCTTCATGTGTCATTCATTCCAATGTCAATTCCAATTACTCTACTTGTTGCTGTGTAAGCTTTAAGAGTTCTAATTAAACTCTAATTATAAGCCTTAACTGCTTATCATCATAATACTAGCCTGATGGCAGTTGGCATCCAACCTGTAAGCAAGCGCTGCATGACTGAACTCTGTTTCAACTCCACAAATGAAGTTGAAGGGATCTCTAAAAAAATAAGAAAACAATTTTTAGCAATTTGTTTAAATCTGATAATAGCGGTGCAATTAAATCAGATAGTCTTTAGTGAATTCTATAAAAAGACATTTAAAACAAATTTATTATTTAGTTGATTCATTAATTGCAGTTAATTAGAGCTTATATAAGATTCTGTTGGTGGTCTACGCAAAGACAAGGTCATTCTTTATTTCTTAAAATAATCAATAAGAACAAAATTTTAATTTAAATCAGTTCTAACTCACGTTTAATTTAAAAACAGAATAAATTGCAATGTTTTATTTTGATCTGTTTCAATCACAAAGCTTTATGAAACTTTCCATTTTCAAGAACAAAGTTGTTTTTAATTCAAAACACAGTATTCTAGGCATTTGGAAAGAATTTCAAGCTCAAAGGGGTATTTGGAAACAGCCCTGTTTCAAGATTAAAATTGAATGTATTACCCCCCTCCCTAAAAATGGGACATTTTACTAAACTATGTACTTGAAAAGGTTTAAATCTAAAAGAATATCATGGGAAACTCAGAAAGGAATGAAAGTGACATTTAGAACATTGCATCTGCAAAGTGGCATCTATATTAGTTCAAATGCTTCTACTTCTCTTAGCTGAACTGCTCTGCTACGCCACTTAAGATCTGTTGACATTAGAACCCTTTTCTTTCTTCTATGTATTAGAACAGTGGTTCCCAAAGGGTCGCTAACGCCCCCTGGGGTGGTGGTGGGATGGCCTAGGGGGGTGGCAGGGGAGCGGTGGGAGGCCAAGGTGTTGTCCAAAATTTGGACTATGGGCCTAAAGCTCGGCCCGCTGCGTGGGAGACCCAGGACCTTGCCCCACCCCACGGGAATGCCCGAAACTCACACTACCCCGCAGGAGGGCCCCTAGCTCGGCCCGCTCCACAGGAGATTCCAGAGCTTGCCCCCGCATATTCATCTCTGGGCACCTGTGGTTGCCCAGAGATTGATCGACAGGGCGCCTGAAGGCCTATTAATTTGGGCTCTGGACCGATCTCTCGGACTCCAGGTACCTCGTGGATTGATTTTTGAGCATCTGCGGAGCGCCTGGAGACCTATATTTCAGCCCGTGGGCCGATTTCCAGGCCTCCAAGCACCCCACGGATCAATCTCTGAGCACCCACGGGGCGCCCAGAGGCCTATAGTTCCGCCGGTGGATGCCCAGAGATCTGCCCGCGCAGCAGGGGTGCCCAGAGCTCGGTTGAGCCAGCGATCATGTGAGGAGGGAGTGGAATGCCCGAGCGGTATGTCTGCGTCTGTCTGTCTCATTCTATCTCTCTCCCTCGCTGTCATTCTGTCTCTTTTTGTCTGTCTTTGGCTCTCATTCTTTCTCTCTCTTTCTCTCACTGTCTCATTCTCTATCTTTCTCTCATCTCCCTCTTTCTCCCATTCTCTCATTCTCTCTCTTGATCTGTTTGTTATAATTTTTGTTATAACTAAATAAGCTTTTTACATTTTGTTATATTAAATAGGTGCCTTTATATTAATAAAATGGAAATTCTCTGACCATTATTTTACAAATGTATGTACTTTTAAAAAGAAATTAATATTGGTGGGCCTCGGGATTTCATATTGTGAATTTGGTGGTCCCCGAGGTCAAAACAATCGGCGACCACTGTGCTATTTCAAATAAAACTATGTATAGGGAGTGGGGGGCACTGAGGATTGGTTTGTAGCACCAAGGGGGCGGTGGACTGAAAAAGTTTGGGAACCACTGTATTAGAATGTTTAAAATGACTTTAAGGTTCACCACAAAATTACATTTCTGAGAGAAATCTACACGTAGTCCCTGATGTATGACTGCAATTGAACCCAAAATTTCTGTTGCCAAGCAAGACAGTTGTTGACTGAGTTTTACCCCATTTTATGACCTTTCTTGCCATAGTTGTTAAGTGAATCGCTGCAATTATTAGATTAGGTAACATGGTTATGTGAATCTGTCTTCTCTATTGGCTTTGCTTGTCAGAAGGTCAGATCCTAGGACACTGCAACCCTTATAAATACAGACCAGTTGCCAAGCATCCAAATTCTGATCACATTGGATGCTGCAATGATCATGAGAAAAACCGTCATAAGTCACTTTTTCAAGTGCCATTGTAACTTTGAATGGTCACTAAACAAACAATTCTAAGTTCAGGACTATCTGTAACTTGAAATAAAATGTCTATACAGATAGACCTCAACTTATAATCACAATTGAACCCAAAATTTCCTTTGCTAAGCAAGATAGTTGTTAAATGAGTCTTGCACCATTATACAACCTTTCTTGAGACAGTTGTTAAGTAAATCATTGCAGTTAAGTGAGTAACACAGTTGTTAAATGAATCTGGCTTCCCTATTGATCTTGTCAGAAGATCGCAAAAGGTGATTGCGTGACCCCAGGATACTGCAACCGTCATAAATACGTGCCAGGTGTCAAGTGTCCAAACTTTGATTGTATTATTCGAGGATTACTTTTATCATATTTATTATACTGAGCAGGACAGCAATTTAACTGAGACCAGGAAGCACAGTCAGCTACAACGTTCCAACAGATGCCCGTTTTCTTTTATCCTTTGAATCACCTGCCTTTTTATTATTGTATATACTTACCATGAGTATCATAAGGTGGTAGGTTAAGGATAAAAATCCCACCAGAAGCAGATGGCAGAGCAAAGAGAGATCCTCCATCACTGGTAAGCCAAGCTGCTGAAGCAGTGGAATTAGGTGACAACCCAGGAACTGTGGGAATCACACAGTAGTTCAATGGATCTCTAAAATGAAATTTTCCAATATCTGTGAAAACAGACTGCATTTGACTTTCTGTAATCAGCTCCTAAAAAAGAAAAAGACAAGGGATAAAATTGTTCACAAGAAAATATAAAGTTGAATAAGAAAAATAGCAAAATGACTTCTCTATTAATATTTCTATTGTGTAAAGTTTTATTTTTAAAAAATGGAAAATCTGAAACAAGATTAGACAAGGCATTTTCTCATAGTATCTACCTCATATTAAGAAGTTTATTTGGCAATCTTTTTCCAGCAAACCAAATTACATGATACGTTTTGACAATTATGTTTGACTCCTCTTAGTATCTCACCAATATTTAGGCACTAGTCTGCTGACATCACTTATGTTTTCTTAATATAAAAATCTCTTTTTATATTATGGGGATTTTCCTGTTTCTATATATGTGCTTGAAATTATAGGATATCACATATTAATTTACCTGTCCAGATTCAACTATATAGTTGGCTTATGTAAAATTGCAATAAAACAAAGTTTTAAGCTGTAGTTAAGGCATGTCTCTTACATCACAATTTAAGCCAAAAAATGGTTTTCACATTATACTCAGCTAACTTTGGATAGTTATTACTTTGTGCAAATCCAAGCAGTAGCTCTCTATAATCTCAGCAGAAAATGTCAAAATTATCTGATTCCAAGATCTGACAGAAAAGACCAGGAATTGATGTTTGACATACACCAACTACATGCTCTCTCACTAATCAAAGAACTTCCTCACTATCGCACCATTTTATTACTAACAGCTTAGACTGCGCAACTTATCTCCAGAATATTTTTCAATATGAAGATACATAAATAATTTTATTACATATGAAATACACTCAACATCCAACTTAAAAAATGGGCTTTGTTTATATGATTCTTCAAATAGGCACCATAATTTGGATGTGACAGGAATTAATGTATTCTGATGGTTAAGTGCTATGCAGGGAAAGAAAAGAGACAAACGAATATGTGATTTGACTTCTTCAACTAAAAGAATTTTGTCTCTAATTTAATAATCTTGGAAGTTTTTTTAATAGATATATTAGAATAGATTACTTACATTTCTATACATTCGAGCTGGATGAGGTAACATCAATCTATGCACTGTCTGATTGGTTGTAACCAATATAACAACATGATTTTGAGTCTCAAAGATATGTACCCCTTGCGGCAAGAGATTACACTTTTGAAATCTGAGCTGAACAGCATTGTTCAAAAGGTTTATGTCAAGGGATTCCTCTACCAGTTCTAATGTCCCTCCTGAGGTTGCCCTGCAAAAAGAAACAAACGCATATTGCAAGTTTACATTAATAGTAAACAACCAATCCCAATATTTTCTGTTTGGAGGACTTTGTACAAAATTCAGGAACAAATAAGAAACTAAAGATCAAACCAGAATGTATTTACACGCCACAATAAATTAGAATTGTTCAGAATGTTTGCTTTCTTGGGAGCAAACATTAAGCTGGCATACTGTATACTGTTCAATCATTTTTCTTGGTTTGTCTTGCCATTAGATGCAGTTAGTGAACCCAAATGAATTGCTTTGTTTAGTTATATGTGCAAACAAGGAGCTCTGTCTTGTATTCCTCTTAATAAATCAGCCATAAATCAATGATGCATTACAACCTAATATTTCCTACTTGTTAGAAGGGAAGCAAAGCAAGATTCCTGAATAATAAAAAAGCCACAAGTGGAGTTGTTCCTAATATATCTGTGTGTTCCTGGAGAACTCTGTATATTCTTAATTAATGCTTTCTTTAATGGGTTATGACAAGAGAAGGAGGATCGAGTCAGCAGAAACATTATCTCAGGCTATTACAGTAATTGAATTTGGAGTTGCCATGGAATTAATCAATAGGCCTGAGGTATAATTTGGTTTTTAGGGTGACTTAGAATGCACCTGTAAATAATAGCTACAACTTCCCCTGAGATCATATGGTTGCCCTTCACAGCTGCTGCATAAACCCAGGAAAAGATGTTTGGTTTACGGAGTTAAAAACAGCTTTTTCTTTTTCCCTCTGAAACCAAAGTATTTAATTTATGTATTGATCAAGCTAGCTCCCACAAGTGTCTTAAGTCCAATAGAAATATCTGGCTATAGAAGCAATTCCTTACAATCTCTAGATTTTTCTTTTCTAGCATATGGAGGAGATACATCCACTGTACTTGGCATCCCTGATCCAATATGATCAACTCACTGCCCCCAAGAGTCCTTGACTTGAATAGCAATGTCTGGTTCTGATTGGCTTCTATGTTTCTGAGTTGTTTGAGTGATTCTTCCTTTTTCCTACTTCCCAGGTAGCATCCCTTTGCAAATAAACAGATCTATATGCTAGGGAAACCTGCCAACTCTTTTGACTGTTTACTCCTACTTAATGAAGCTAATTACATTAATTGGCCATTGCTAGCCCTTCTCCTGTTTACTAGTATGTTGCCCACAGGCCAGAAAGCAGCTGTCAATCAAAGTTGTCCAAACTGAATAGCATACAATCACACAAAATGTCTTTCTACTTGCTACTTTATATTCCCGGCTGATTCCAATTAAATTCCAATGCACAAAATATGTTTGAATCGAAGTGCCAAATAAGGCTACTCGATTGTTGTTTCTTATTTCAGTACATAGTTCTAATCAAACCAACTACTTATTTACTTTTATATTTGTTGGTTATTTTTCTTTTTCAATTTCCTTTTAATATTCTTCTCAATATATGTTTACTTATAACTGGGCTTGATGGATGATGTGGATTTACTAGGACTTTTAAGGGACTGTATTACCTATGTACCTAGATTGTCAAGCAGTCCCTAAGGGGAAATGATGAAAGCAAATTGAATTATTCCTGACTCCAAGTTGCTATTGCATCTTTTCCATTTCATAGATCAGAGAAAGCAAAATGGTGATAGCTTATGATAATGTTTACAATTTGTACCTATTGACCAATCTCATAAGAAAGCCAGGGGACAGATGCGGGAATCTTTATTCTGGTATAGATTACTTCATTAAACACGTAAAATATGTATTCTGTGCCAATAAATTCAGTTCAATGTTGTTTTTCTAAAAAGTCAACTCTAATGTATAATGTCCAGATTTCTAAGAAGCATTCATGCAGCTACTTGACTACAGTAATAAATCAATTAATTCCAATGTCTTCATGGAAGTTATTTCATTTATAACCAATTATTCAAAATTCCATTTTTCTCCACAAAGTACAATGAAGATGATAAATCAAAAATATTTAATATTCTTCTAAACTTCTCCAAACTGCAGTCTAGGCAGCATACAAAGAGTATATACACACAGAATAAAAACCAAAGGACAGACACATAACAGAAATCTCAAATGACTACCAGATAATTGTATCCAGCTAAAAACTATTTTCAGAAAGTGTGGTTTTAATAGCTTTATAAAATGGCAGAAGGGAAGGGGCTGCTAACCTTCAAGAGACAAAGAATTTTGACATACCAAGGCAGCAAAAAACAACACCTTCAACCTCATCCTAGATATTGTGGGATGCATAAGCAGGCATTTCTACAAGGTTCCTACCGGTATTTTAAAATGTAAATTAAATACCACATGCATAGGAACCAAATGCATGAGGTGTACTGTTTTATGTCATCATCAGATCCCTAACTTCAATTTCTGTTACGCTATCCCAGACACAGAGTTGAGATTCATTTAAATGTGAGCTATCATTTCATCTTTCAGTCTCATATTTAGGTTTAGTGGGAAACAAGTAAGAACCAAAGAAAGCAGAACCTGCACCAAACATATCGACCTTAAATTTGGATAGCTCCTTGTAATAAGTTTGCTTCAGCAGCCACAAGGATTTTATTTTTAAAGCAAGCATGATCTGTGTCTGGCCAATCCATCCTTCCCACTAAGGCAGAAATAAGAAACAAAGGGACCAAACAATGTCAGTGTCAAAGTAGAAACTTAGCCCAAACATGGTGCAGCAGATCTGACTTTTTCTAGTTCGGTGCCCACTCAGAGAGCAAACACAGGATTCCTCAATGGAACAGCTTATCTCCTGCAGTTTCGGGTGCACCATCGCTGGAAGTTTTCAAGAAAAGATTGGAGAACCATTTCTTCGGGATGGCACACACGGACCGCTATCTCCAAGGTCCCTTTCCAGCTCTGCGATTCTATACACTTGCCTGCTTGGGAGGCGAGCTACCTCGGATCACTCACCAATGAATGAAGCGGTTCCTCGTCACCGAGCCCAGCTGCGCGTTCTCTTGGTACCAAAACCCTCCGGCGCTGTCAGGGTACCGCACGGCCGAGGGGGACGCGCCGCCGCCTGCAAGAAGATGGACAAGGGAGGCGGGTCAGTTCCAACCGCGCCAGCATGGATGCTCTCGGGCACGGCGCCTGTCACGTGAAGGGCACCCGCGCGGGGATCCCGCGTCCTCTGCTCCCCCCACCCGCGCCAGGGTCCCCCCCCCCTTCAACCTGGGAGGCTGAACACGAGCTGGCGAGCGCCGTGCCGCACGCTCCGCTCCGCCCCGGCGAGCTCCAGGTAGCCCCGCTCGGCCAGCCCCACCGCCGCCGCCATCTTCTCTTCCCGCGCGTGGTGCCGCAAGGGCTCACGGGGCAGGAGGTGAGGGCGCGCGGCGGGCGCGGTGCATCGCGGGAAGCGCGGAGCGGAACGCTTCTCGCCCTCCCCCCCCCCCCGGGGTTGAGGCGGTGGGGGGGGGGAGGAGAAGGTGCGCGAAGCCCATCGTCGCTGATTGGCTGCTTTGGTTTTTTTCGGGAACGCCGGTTGCTCTCCAGCTTTGTCCAACATGCTTAAGATGCATCTATGAAACCTCACTGAACGGCGGTGGAATTGGAAAGCCCCGTCGGCCCATTAAAAGCAATTCACCGATAGTCTGGAATGAATTGGCAGTGCGTACTTGCAACTGCCTGGTTTTTCGAGCGGTATTGGATGATCCTGGGCTGCGTCCCTAGAGGGCATTAGCGCTTCAATATTTTTGACCCGAGAACGCTTTTCCAATTCAGTTCTATAGTGCCTTTTTTTAAAAAGAAGACCGTTTTCGCAAATTATACAGACGTGGAATTACATTAAATTATTTATTTATTTAGATTTATATACTGCCCTTCTCCCAAAGGACTTAGTTTATAGTTTAGTTTAGTTTATTTACATTTTTATACCGCCCTTCTCCCCGAAGGGACTCAGGGCGGTGCACAGCCATATAAAAAACAGTTACAACACTTTAACATACAACACATTAAAAGAAATTTAAAAGAACT
>JANHFO010002317.1:95630-109450 GCA_032468095.1 Pareas carinatus | reverse complement strand
TGTACTCCGAGACGAAGGTGAGGAGCAGAGCGCGGCGGCGCGCAGGTAGCTCCGAGTTAATCATTGTCCCGCAGGCGGGAGTCGCTCCGCTCGCTCCTCTGGCAGCCCCTCCTTGCGGCTCGGAGTCTCCACCTCCCCCGAGCGTCGGTGACCCGCCTGCTTCCTCACCCCCCTTCCTCTCTTCCCTGCTAACGATCCTCGGTCGGGAGAGCTTCCTGCTGGCCGATCGGCGCCGAATCCGGCAGAGCGCCTGGACCGGGTCGCTGGCCGCGTCGTGGGCAACCGGGTGAGTTTTCCCTCTCTTCCCCCAAAGGGAACTCGGGAGAGGCGCCCCTTTCGCGGCTACGCCCGGATCCCACCCGCCAAAGTTTCCCGCTCCCTTTTAGGCGCACCGCAGCCGGTATTAGGAGGGTCACAGCGCAGGCTCTTTATTGCGATTAAGAGGATTTTCTTCCATCTTCCTTCCTGCCGCCCCTTTCACTGCATCCCCGACGAAGGCGTTTGCCCACGGGCAGGTGTTCCCCCCGCGCCCTTGCTGCCCTAGTGGACACCCCCGTCCCAGGAATTATTCAAAGCCGCTCTGCAAATACCTTTAGCAACCCACGCGGAAATAGCTTTGTGCGGCTACCTTTACGCGCGTTTGATGACCCGTTATGGGGAGGCGTGAATGTATTTCCCCCCCTCTGTTGCATTTGGTCCGTCGTCTGGAAATCCAAGTGACTTTCCCCGCGTCCGGAATTCTTTAGACAGCTGTTGCTTCCACATCCGCACCGAGCTCTGGGGAACCTCACGAAGAGGGCGTCAAAGTACAGTTTTGAATTTCCTGATTTTTGGCGAGGAAACTTTCGTCAGTATCTTTGATTTAGTGCGCTGCCGAAAAGGAACGTGGGCTCTTTAAAATAAAGTTGATCGATCGCTTGTATCTGGTGAACAAAATCATCTGAACAAGCCGTAGATCCGTTGAATTTGGAGGGATTTTTCTCCTTGAAAGTTGATATAGGATCGCTGGCTAATTTCTTTCAAATTCCCCCCCGTTTCCAAATTGGTTTCCTCCAGATTGAGTTTGGGACTACAATTCCCAGAATTCGCAGGATTGGCATACATTTTAAAAAAAAGTTTTATAGTGATTAGGAGCACAGGAACAAGGGCATTCGATTGCTGTGGATCAATTAACCTGAACTAAATCGATATAGTAACAGTAGCACTGGCTGTTTCCCACAACAAGAGGAAATAACTAGATGAGGCTTAAAAAAATTGGGCTGGGAGGAAACCTTGATGATAGTTTGTTAACCTGAAGATAATATAAAGAGCTTTTGAGAGAGGGAATGGTTGTGTTTGGCTAGTGAGGGAGGGGGTGCTCAGAAAATTGCAGTTCTCTGTCTCCTGCTGTTCAGGAATGTTGTTATGTCAGATCCGTGCAGACATGTGTTTGCAATCCCTTGCATGAAACACCCTGATCAGTGGCTCTGAAAAATCACCTCTTGCCTGCCTGGGAACCAGTTCCCATCTCGAACCAGCCAGTCTGGGTTGCTTCTGTTTAATGCAGGAACCCAGCACCTCTCAGCGCAAGGGTTTATTTTAAGGATGTGCAAGTAGGGAACAGATGGGTTTGCACTTCAAGTTAAGATATAACAACAAAGTTGGGGCTGAACATGAATCATTTGGATTTATAAACTAAAGTTATACTGCAGCTTAGCATGATTTTGAACCTAGAGTCTTTGCAATTGCAGCTTTATTTACAAATAGTGATTAAACCATAGTTTAAGGTGTAAAAATCAAACTTCTATTAGAGCATAGGTGTATATATATTTATTATGCTACATAGAATTCTTCATTAAATGTAATCAGTCCTGTAAATGTTGCTGTTCTGATTTAGATGCTAATTTAAGGAGAAGAATTGTATGGAACAAATTGAAAATAATGAATATAAATGCAGGGACATGGCAGTAATTTCTGAGTGCAATCAAATGCTTGCAAACTAAACAATGCTGAATTAAATTATTTTAAGATAATCTCCTCAGGGCTAAGTGGTGTATTCACAAACATGTCCACAGTTTTCTCAGCAACAATATGGAAATGATTTCCCTTGGCTTTTAAGAGAGAATGTTCTTTGGGAGGGAGGCTGTCTTTGCAAACCAGAAATTTCCTATCCTGTCTAAGAGACCTGATTTGATCTTATTTATCGTAGTTTCTGAGATCAGCCAAGGTCAGGTAGGTAGTGTCAAGCTTTTGTCCTCATAGTTGGCCCACACCCTCCTTTTCTGAGAGAGTACAGAACTTTCAGGGATTTCACTTGGGTATTTTTTTTGAATACGTATGTCATTATTCTATTACATTATCAATGAAATATGTTTTATAATTACTTGGCAATAGGTAGATTTGCAGAGTGTGTAAATGTTGACAGGCAATGTTGGTTTAGAATGTCTTTGGAGATGCTCAATCATCCAGGTCGTGGTTGTCCTAAAGGTGCTTTTAAAAAGACAACTGGACTTTCTTATCTGTCTGTTTTGCTTCTCATTCTAGAAGCTTCTTCAGTTCAGTATTTGAGTTTAGAATAGCGCAATGGCAAAAATCTTAGGCTTCGATGAAAACAGAAAAATGTAAAATTCAAATTTTCGGGTGAGCTAGTGGGACACACTTGCTGGGTTGACCCATCTCAAGCCATAATGTGATCTACTTTGCTTTGATATAGTGTAGTGTATGGATCTAACCATTGTGGATTGATATGAACCATGTATGACATATTTTGGCTTGCAAATCAAATTATGACATTCAGCATTTATGATCATGTGAAGTATGGGTGAGTATAATATGTAGATTAGCCATTGGTTGGATTCATACAATGCAGCAAACTATAATATGGGCTCTTTGATTTGAGGTGCACCAGTTCCCAAGCTATTTCCATGCTAATAAACAGAACTTTCTGGATCAGTTTCCTGCCGAAATTGAGCAAGATAAGGTCTGTCATCACCTTAGTTATGATTGCATAAACTTGGTTGTAGTATGCCTTTGGCTACTTATTTTTACTTTTATTTTATTCTCAAACTGAACAATGAACAAAATAATGACAGTATTGTAACTAATTAGGGTGAAGCCATTATTAACTTTGATCTTTAGATCTAAACCATGCAATATTATAGATGTTAAAATACACTATTACTTTGATTGGATTTTATTCTGAATTTTATTAATGCTGAATGCAACAGTAGAAAGGAGAGCCTTAATTGTTAGTGAGATTTGAAGCAACACTTTGGCTTCAAAGAAAGGTTGAAGGGATGTAGCTGTTAAGTTCAGCTGCTGTTTTAGAAATATCGTCTTTGTGAGATGCCTTTTTTGCATTACTATATCCTTTAAAATATAGTACTAACACACTTGGTTCTACCCCTTTCTATGAAAGCACTTTGTGATTTTATTATCTTTGCATCAGTCTTGTGGGGTAAATTCAACTTATAAAAGAGTTGTTTGCCTAAGGCTGCCTAGAGACCACATGCATTACAACTAGGTGAGCTGTGTTCAAAAGCTAACCTCTTGCAAAAATTCAGCAGATGACTATAATAGGCAAATAGTGTTCCCTTCCAGCTGTTGACTCATAAGATAAGGAGTTGAAGTTAATTCTCATATGTGAATGTAGATCTATTGCAGTAGATATACTGCATTCCACTGATTTTTCTCGAGATGTTAACAGGTATCCAAAAACTTTTTTCAAGAAAGGCCAATCTTTCTTTCCTAGAATACATATATAGCTCTTTGTGCAATACATTTGTCCAGCCTGTACAGCTTACCTCCCCTACATGGGTTAAAGACTTAATCTTGGGCTTCATTCAAGCATGTATTCACAGCACAAGCTCTCTTCTCTGAATATCCAGGAATGGCCTGGATTTAATGAGGTTAACTCAGCAAAAATAAGAGCGCTAACGCAGATGGTTTGTAGAGTGGGTGTGTGTGGGGAGCTGACACTAGAATTCCAGATCGGCTGGGGTGCTTGCTGCTACCAGCAGTGGGAATAAAACTTTGGCTTCTGCTGCATTATAATTTAAAATGTGCTGCTCCATCTCACTTTTCTGTTCAGCTTCTTTTCTCCTTCTTGGGCACTAAGTAGCCTGGGTGGGAATGGGGAAACAGTTGCTTATAGGAAAGGGCCTTGAATGCATTTTCAGTATTTCAGCTGTATGAATGCAATTCTTTGGGATTTCTTTCTTTCCTTACCTTTTGGGCACCAGGGACCAGTTCCATAGAGAAAGGTTTTTCTATGGACCTGATGGGGCATGGTTTCATGTGCTGCCTGCATCCCATGGATGGGGCTTAGCTTGTTTGTGCAGCCCAATTTCTGGCATGCCATTGGCCCATTGCCGGTTCATAGACTGGTGCTTGGAAACCCGTGTCCTACCACGTTCAGTAAAGCATATGCCCATCATCAACACTGTTTTCAACCTCAGCAACTTTAAGGTGAGTGGACCAACTCCCAGAATTCTCTAACCAGCATGCTGACTGAGGAATTCTGGGAGTTGATATTTATTCATCTTAAAGTAATTGAGGTTAGGAAACACTGAACAAAGATTTTTTAATCTATTTTTAATCTCTTTCTTGCTTTTTACTGTTCCCTTCTTTGCAAAGTCAAGATGTAGTAAAAGCCAAGGAGAGATAAATGGATGTGCTAGGATGAAAATTACAGGGAAAAGGAAATGAGTGATCCAGAAGCCATTTTTTTCTTGTTAAAGAAGCCTGTTGCAAACTGGCAGATTACAAACAAACTTGACTTTAAACACATGCACTCTCTCTGACACACCCACATGCACATAAACAAACCCGTGACCTCTATTGTAGAGGAAAGCCATGTTAGTGTATGCTGACCAAAAACCAGGAGTCTGGTAGCACTTTTTCACACTAAAATCTTTTATTAAAAAGGGAACTACAGTTGTCCTTTGCACATGGACATTTTGCTCAGCTCGCAGTGACCATATTTGCAGGACATTTTCATAATCCATTCACTCCCACACTGCTCCTTTTTGTTAATGTGACTGCTAAGCAAACAAGTTGTCTGAATCATAGTTTGTTGTATCCCAAGCCAGGATTACAAATTGCAGTTCTGGATTTAAGAAACTGGTTGGCTTTGAAGCAACAAATCCAGAGTCCACATTTGGACGTATACTACCTAGGTTGAATCTTAGCTAAGACAAAATACAGTATGCTGAACAATATAGTGTAGTGATTATATTTGTGGAGAAGGGCAAAGTTTATGAATCTTGGCTTGTTTTATATGCAATACAAGTGTACAGTGTAAGGCAAAACAAAGTAAATCATGTGATGGCTTAACCCTTGCCAACACTAGCTATTGGGTGGTTAGGACCCTGATTTTCTATAGCGATCAGTTTGTTAACTGTGAGTTGCTCTCATCATCTGCAGATGGACCTTCAGTGTGAAAGTGCTCTGGGAATCTGTTGAGTGAATTGTTGGGTGACTCCGGATGAGCTCATTTTTGCTTTGGAAAGCAGCTGCCTCACAAAAATACCAGCTGTGCCATTTAAATCGCTTGACAGACAAGCTTCATTGAATGTACAATCACACCCTGGGTGCATTGCCAGTCTGCAAGCGTGATCATGCTTCTAGCACATAGAAACGTCTGTGATGCACATCCACTAGGGTTTTTAGTTCTGAGTTATAAGAATCCAGTCGATCTTAAGAAGGCAACAAATAGAATTTTCCTAATCTCTTTCCTGCTGTCTAGCGGCCATCCAGATTTTTGTACACCATATATGGAATTAATGATATCTGTTCACTTAGCTCATAGGATATAATGGAAACCTCAGAGCAGCAGTTTGTCCAAAACAAGAACTGGCCAAATTGTGAAGAATGAATGTGAGCTTTCCAACATCTATTTTTAATTTTGGAGCTATGCAGTATCAGATTTTATAAGCCACATGTTCAATTATATAGAATGAATGGTTGTAATTGTGAATTATCACTTATTTTCCCTGGCAGCTGTACCAGGATAGTTTGTACACTATCCAGAACACAGAATAATGTGTTCAATCATTCATAGTCCAAGTTGGATTTTGATTTAAATATGTGTAGTCTTCAACAGCCTGCTATTTTCTCATTTAATGGAACATCTTCTTCAGTATGTTGTGAATTGGAAACTCTGATCCTCCATTGAGGATTTTTTTGGGGTGCCAATTCTGAGGGAGGCTCATTTAAAATCAGCTTGAAGTTGGACTTTTTAACATTAATATTTAGGGACTCTCCTACATCTCAAAGTCCAAACTGTTCCCATCATAGTTGAAGAAGTTAAATATTTGTTTTTATATCCTAACCTGTTATTCCTGAAGAATATGTTAATATTTTACAATTGGAGTTATTGATTTCTATAGAGTCTGGGGTCATTATTTATGGAGGATTTAATTTTTATTATGCACTCCATATTTTTGGGAGTGTTTGTAATTTTATTGTTGCTGTTTTACAATTGATTTTATGAATCACTATAGGCTGCTTTGAATGGGAGTGACAGGGATACAGTTGGGTTAAATTATTGAAATATTCTGAGTAAGTTGCTTATGGGCCTCTCAAGGGAACTTTGCAAACTAAGTTCAGGTACTCCTTATAGAGATTAAAATTGGCCGGCTTGTCTTGGACATGAATGGTGGGGAAAAGCTCAGTTTAATTCTAGTGTCACAGGCCAGTCTCCAACCTTGTCTGTTGCTGGCTGGGAATCAGGAATGGCAGAGTTTACAGCTGAAGGACTCTAGATTGGGAAAAACAGCTTTTGGTCTTTCTACTGCATTTCTTCATGGAGAACATCTCTGAGATTTTTTCAGGGTAATTATCTTATATTTTAGAATTGTGAATTGAAAGTTATGCACTGAAGATTCCTGCACTGGTTTCCAGTATATGCACAACCCTCTTATGCAGCCAGTACCAATATGTTATTCAATGCAATAATCCTATTAGGAACTATATTTAAAAGGTATTCTTTGCAGTCTAAGATAGTGAACAAAAATATTGAAGTGCACTTTTTAAAAATGTTGGGAGAAATTCCTTTTAATAATCTGAGCTGAAGTTGTCTATTGATTGTACCTTTGACTTACTTATCTTTCAGGTTAATTATTATAGACTAAATTACATTTTCACAATTAGGGATTTTTGTGCTTTTGAAATTTGGAATTATTTCTTCCTCAGGTTCTGCCAAAAAAGAAGTTACATTATGTTCTTTTAGAATCTTATGGGATTATAGATATACCAGCTTTCTCCACCCAAGAGGCTTTTAAAGATTTAGGATGAAAACTCCAACCATTGTGATCCAACATTTTTGGAAAGAATTAATAGGGGAAAATCAGGTTAGGTGGAGTATGTTTATATAATTTCCCAGTTTGCTTTAAGGCATGAATCGTCATTTGTTCCTTGTAGATTAGTAATTCTAATTCGGTATACCATTAAACATAGTGTACAAATGTTCAAGAGAAACAAGGTGTGTAAAATAAAATCATCTAGGTTAGTGAATCAAGACGCATGTTACAATGGCTGATAGAACCAAATTAAAAACGTTTTTACCTGTTTCAACAGATTGTATCTTTCTGTAATTTTCTCTTGATGAAGAAACAAGATACTTCAAAGATTCTCTGCTCAGCTGATATCCTTCAAACATGTCCTTTCATGTCAGTCAAACCAACTTTTAAAAATGGCTTTTTAAAATGAAGTGATATAAAATGGATGCAGTAATCTTTCTAATGAAAAGATTAAATTATTTAACATAATACTTTGGATTTCAAATAATTCTCCCTCTGCCCACCCCCACCCCCAAATGTTCTAGCATGTTTTCATTTTTTATTAAAAAACAAAGAACGTATGGTACTTTATCCATATAATATTTATTTTAAAGTTTTTTATGCCAAACTAGAAATATCCTGGCGATTAGAAAAGATATTAGCAAAGACAGCTTTGCCATCTGAGTGGTGAGCTGTTTGAGTCTATTAGGATAGCATGCAGCTCAACATCCGCAAGTGGTGGACCGACACGCAAAAGTCTACATACCGGCTCACCACTTGCACAAGTCATCCTGTGGGCATAGTGGGCCGAGGTTTTGGCACCCCTGCTGTAAAGCACTATGAAGCAGTATAAAAGTTCAAGTGCTCTTGCTATTATTCAATTTATAATCTGCTCTATTCCATTGCAACTCTGGGTGGCATACAATGGATGGAATTTAAAATATCACAGTCCATGCAGTGCAAAAAGAAACATCCAGGCAAAAGAAAACCACCAACCATGTTCTCATACATCGAGCAATATGTAAGAGGCTCATTACCCCTCATATTAGGCACCATTTTCCACACGTCCCACCATTGTAGTCATTGCCACACGATCAAACTTTGGATGCTTGGCAACTGGCATGTATTTACGATGATTGCGGTGTCCTGGAGTCATGTGATCATCTTTTGCGACCTTCTGACAAGCAAAGTCAATTTGGAGGCCAGATTCACATAACAATAGAATCAGAATCAGAATTTATTTTGCCATGTCAGGACACATAAAGAATTTGTCTTCAGTGATCATGCTCAACACCTACATACATTCACAACAAGAATGCAATCAAGATACATTCATAGTCAGTTCAAATATATAAGCATAATCATGATCATTTGTATATATAGGCATATATAGGCATAATCAATATATATATCAAAAATGACTCACTCATTCACTGACTGACTCAACACGATATCTCAAACCATTAAAGCTACAAACATCAAATTTGCTTCATACCTTTGTATTCCCATCTAGGTGCTCATTAAGAAAGAATTTTTAAAAATATTATTTTTTTACCCAAGGTATTTAAGATTTATTGCTATATTTAAATTCAGGATGGGTAGACGGTTGTGATTGGACAAAATATCTGACACCATTTCTTTCCTTTCTCCTGATTGGAGAGCTTTCGCAGCCTGTTGTTTCATTTTGAGTTTTTCCGTTCAGATCACCACTAGCAGCGGCGCAAGTGGGGACTCTTACAGAAAAGCACAAACACGCCATTCCGATAGGCTGCTTTCCTCCTTTTTAACCCTAACCCCTCTGGTCCTACCCCCCCTGCACTTGCCCAGCTCCGCCGCCCCGCTTTCCACAGGGCGTACCTGGCTGCTCACCTTGTCTCGCTGCCCGCACGGGCCTCAGAAGGGGCCAAACTGCCCCCAGAAGGGCCCAAAAGGGCCTCAGAATGGCCCGCAACCCACCCCGTAGTGGAGCATGGATATCAGAAGCTAGTTGTGTATATAAGCATAAGATACAATAGTCTCACTAGCTTAACTGCAGCGATTCATTTAACAACTTGCCTTACTTAGCAATGGAAATTTTGGGTTCAATTGTAGTCATAAGTTGAGGACAATTTGTAGTTGTTTCCAAAACCGAGAAAGGGACTGAAATCTGCAGATTTTGACTGCTTAAAAACAAAAGAGTAACTGGAATGAAAAGAACGAAGCATCCATTCCTGTTATATTTAGAGGCAAAGCCTAAGGAAAGAATGTGTGTATAGTATAGTGTGTATAGTACGGAAAGAATTGTGCATAGCTGGGAAAGGAGCAGTTGAATAACTTTTTGGAACTTGGAGTTTCTGCTAAATGTGATAGTGGATGAGTGGCTAATCTTCTCAGTGAATTTCCCTGGGTCAAAGAGCTTAGGGGATGTCCTGCTAGAGGTGGTGCTTAAAGGATTCTAAAAATTCCCTCGGGCCATTTGTTCTCTGATGTAGCACAGAGGTATTTTAAGGACTTAAATGTAAGCCCCATTGTATTGAACATTGCACAGCAGTAAAACATTTGTTTGAAAAACCATTTGTTTGAAGGCAGCTTGCAATTGCAAAAGATAGCAATAAGTGAGTGCAAGTCTATGGTCTATTATATGTAGTCTTCCCGGTCTACTGGAAGATCAGTCAAAATATTTAGTTTGAATCCCAGCACAAATATAAACAATGCTTTGAAAGATCCGCTGCTGCCGACTGAGGGTATGGAAATGTAAAGCTAGCTTAATCATCAAAGAATTAGGATTTTTAAAAAAATACTTGCGTCAAAAGAGCATTGGAAACAAAGAAAACTTCGTTATATATGAAATTTAAACAAAACATTGGAATAAGTTTTTTGTGAATAGAAAGAGTGCTAAATTAGTAATCTGGATGCGAGTGAAAAGATCAATGATCAAAAATGCATAAAGCTGTATTTGTCTACTCTGAGGTAAGCCCTATTTAATGAGATTTAGTCCCAGGTAGATGTATATCAAGCTGAAGCTTTCCAATGCATTACTAAATATATTGACCTGGATCATGTAAAATACATGAAATAGGGCAAATCCTATAACAGTTTAGGAGGATATATTTTCCCAGCCATTATGGTCTGCAAATGGTTGTGTGACTCAGCAAGTTGCATGAACCATCCAGTTGTGTTTTATTTTATAAATTATGGCTTACTCTGTGTAGTTTAAGCTATTGATTCAGAGGTCCCATTGTATATAGTTGGAGATACTTCCTAATGATTGTTTTTATTGTAGCCTCAAATTATTTATAGTCCCCTTATACCTTTGATATTTAATAAAATTTTCAGTGATGTTTACAGAATGAAAATGTGCTAAAATGGGAAATCGGCCATTCACATCCTGCCTTGAGTCAAGGAAACTCTACTATATAGTTTGACGGTGCTACTCTCTTCTCTTATTGGCATCAGCGGATCAGAGGTAAAAGAAAAGATTCCTGCACCTTTAAGTGGGAAGTGGGAATTGGAACAGGTATAGTTTGGCATGCAAATGGCACCTGCTGAAATTACACTACTACTAAAATGGCAGAGTCCTGTGTCATTAATGTCTAGGCACCCCATCCTGGCAAGACATAGCCCCTAGTTGCCTTCTGGCTGAGACTTCGGGGAGTTCAAATTAGACTTGGGACACAATTGACATTCATAATTAGCCCCTGCCAGAAATGTGCACCAGACTTTCTTCTTTGTAAGGGAAGTGTGGTTAGATGCCAACATGGATACTTTGATTGCCTATCAAATAGGCTGCCCAGAAACATGGGAGCTTCAAGAAGGGCCATTGATCTTTTTTTTTAATGTGAAAGAGGATAAAGGTTAGGGAACCTTTACTTTTGCTTACTGGAGAGTTTGGACTGTGGTTTGTTTGGGAAATGACAACAACAGGTGTGAGAGCTTTCTTTTGTTCCCTAGAATCTGCCACAGCAAAGCCTCCTAGAAACATTCACCTGTCCCCTTTTTTAAAATTGAGGTTGGATCCATCCAGTTCCGGCAGGGAATTTACAAACATTAGCCCAACTCTTATAGCAAATGTTAAAGGGGGTGGATACTATGGGAAAGAGAGGCCTCGTTTAATAAAAACTTAACAGGTAATAAAAAAACCCTGCCTTGTACTGTTCTCTGTTGTTGTAAAAAGAGGAAGTTGTGATTTTGAATTACCTTGGGCATTTCCAGATGAATGATTTGTAGTGTTGTGCGATAAAACGGTCGTGCAGCTATTTTTTTTCTTTTCCCCTTAAAGAAAGGGGAATATGGAGCAATTCTTCCTTTTCTGTGGGAAAAGAAAAGTGGAAGAAATAATGAGGAAACACAAGATTACAACGGGAGTGTTGTTTGACTCCCCTATAAAACTTTCTAATGAGGCAAAAGGGGTGATTTTATGGTAAAAAGCAACTTCTGGAGCCTTTCTAGAAGAATGCAATATTGTGGGAGCTATAGGCTGGTTCATTGGTATTCAGTAGTGTTAACATGTAGGCGCTCAACTGCAAATGTTTATAACATTTAGCTGTTTAGTAAAGCAGACGTTGCAACCTCGTAGAGCAGGAGAGACTTAGTAATATATATTTATCTTCATAGTGAGATGATTTTTAAGCAAGCATAACATTGTAAGTGGTCATATGACTTTAACCAGTGAGAGTACTACAAGAGACCTATAATTTACCATCAAGAAAAACTATAAAGTGCAATATTTAATGTTGCATGCTCTCATTTGACCAAACCTCAAATTAGGCTAATTGTCCCATGGGGTTGTTGGGGAAGCCCATTTTGCCTAATATGCCTCCATCTTACCCTAATGTTGGCTTCACTCTAGCCACAGATTGTGGGTCCCTTGGAAACCAATGAACAAAATGCAGCTTCAGATAGTTACCCACATTATCCATTCCAATATAGTTCTCCTTATAGGGCACAGAGCAGCTTTTGAGGAAGATGTCAGTTAAAAATAAACTGAAGGACAATTGCAGGCCAATCATACATGCCACTCATCTTTTGCAGCAGGATTTTTTTAATTAAAAAAGCTCTAGTTAAAATTACATGGCATTATAGAGTTCACCTAATTGATTCAATGCAGCTGGCAAAGGAGCTGTGATTGGCTGCACCTGCTTATTAAAGTCCTATCTGTTTTGCCCCCATTTAATGCTGAGATAGTGGTTGGGTAACAACTGGGCCCTTCTGGTCTCCATTCAGTTTAAGCTATGAGCTCCTGGAGTTTCTGCATTGGTTTCTATGTCCCAAAGTGTGCCTTGAAGTATCCCTCAAGCTTGTTTTCCTGTCTTAGGGAGGAAGATGGAGGCCATCATACTTGTTTCTTAAGTAACTAAAAAAACCTTTGGCCCAAGATGTATAAATCTTGATTTTTGATCCTGATTCCATCACGAATCTTAACGGAAAATTGCTGTTGTGGAAGAACGGTTGCTAGGTGTGTTGTGAGCCAATATCCACTGTCCCAGTGTGTGTTTTCTAAGGCTGTGGTCACTTGCATGTGGCCTGAAATATTGACTCTCCTGCTGATTGATGTTTGAGAGGCAAGTTCCATGTCTAGAAGTAAAATAAGGTGTGCCGCTGCAATTCACGGAAGAGGGATTTTAAGGTACATTCCACGGTGTTTCACTCTTGTCCATTCTTCCGGTGAGTCATTATTGAACCCTGAGTATTTCAACTCTGTACGCATTTTCAATGGCCGTCTTGTAGGCAGTTCTTTCTACAACGTCTACTTTCTGATTTCTTGCCTTAAACTGCAAGAATCAACATCTCGGATTATATTGATATTTACTCACAGTGGAGTTAACATTACAGTAGTAAAATGCAAATCCTAGGTTTGCTATATAAAAAGGAAGGTTAGAGTAATTGCTGTTCTATCTATATTATGGATAAAAAGTTTGTGCCTCGCTGTATAAAACCCACCCAGAATGTCAAAATTGATAAAATAAAATATATATGCAGAGAGAATTAATATCAGGCAATTGTATAGACAGCTATTTTGTCTTAATTGAGATTCAATTTAGGTTTTACATTTAGAAAATGAATAAAGTGTGCCTGGTTAACTTTATGCTACTATTATTAAAAGGTGAAATGTATGAGGAATGGCAGCCATTAGAAAGTTGCTGAGATGGACTTTGATCTTTATATCGCATCCGACACTCATGATAAAAACCTGTCCTATTGAATTTCTTTGAACCTTGAAACCACTATAATAGGCAATTTATAGAGTAATTGATACTTTGCTCCTTTACCTGATACTGGTATGAAAAAAGGCATCCAGTCCTTACTTCCTGCAGCTCTGGATCTATTGATTGGGTTGGTTCCAAGTCTTCAGCTCACTTTGAGGTCACTTCAGGCTCTCTGAAAGCAGGCAGGACCTGAGTCTACTTCAGGAGCCATTTAGAGTTTTAAGATGAACTTTGGGTGCCTTAGTCCGTAATCTGCACCTCAGTAACTGTCTGGTTTGGCAATGCAACAAAACAAGATCAACACAGACTTCAAAGAATAATTAGAACTGCGGAAAAGATAATTGCTACAAAACTCCCCTCCATTGAAGATCTGTAC
>JANHFO010002317.1:63114-76507 GCA_032468095.1 Pareas carinatus | reverse complement strand
CCTTTGCAGGTGTTATGGCTTAATTAGCTGATTAGAGTGGGATACTTTGAGCCTAGAATATTGAACCTTTTCACAATGTTCTAATTTCTGAGATTGTGAATTTGGGGTTTGCATGAGCTGTAAGCCATAATCATCAAAATTATGACAAATCAAGGCTTGAACTATCGCGCTTTGCATGTAATGAGTCTATCTCATATATTAGTTCCACCTTTTAAGTTGCATTCCTGAAATAAAGGAACTTTTGCACGATATTCTAATTTTTCGAGGTTCATCTGTAGTTTTCAACATTGGAACCAGCCTTCATCCAAGGCCCATTGCATTTTGGGCTGCCAGAGACAACAGAACCAAAGGTCTCTCCTCTCTTAGATATTCCGAATAGGACTGATTTGCTTGAGGCTACTTTCGAGTGTGCATGCGTTCACATAGTACATAAGTCCTACACTGCATTAAGAGTTCTAAAATCTAAGAACATTTTGACCACCTGCCCTTTGGTTTATTTAGTGCTGGTGGCTTCTGCACAGATAGCACAAATGAAGAGAAGGCAAATTGATGGTGCTGTCTGAGAGGCATGTTCCCTGCCACCTGTAGGAGGCTGGTGCGGTTCTCCACTTGGGTGTTTTAAGTTCTTGTCTTCTGGGGAGTCTGAGGCTGTGGGATGTGGTGCTGGTGCTTTCTTGCTCTGAAATGTCTTGGGTGCTCCTATACTTTGCATGGCTGCATTCTGGCACTGATCTTGGAAATGTTTTTATCACAGAACCAACGAAACAGATCCTCAAGCAACTGAGTGACAAAGGTGAGTGTGTATTGCCTTTCCCTTCTTCCCCCAGAACTGATTTGTAAATAGAAGCTATTTAGCGTTGGGCAAAGGGATTTGAAAGGTGGTTCCTCTGGAAATCTTTTCCCTCAGAACTGCTCTTTTGCACATAGCTCCGGCAGTCAGGTCTCACGCTTCGATTCTGAAGGATTCCTTGGCCTCTGGATTTTAGTAGAAGGCATGGCCAGAAACAGGATGATGTGTGGACCAGGATTTTCAGTATGATTTGGAGAGGTGGGGGGAGTTGGGAGGATTGAAGAGATAAAGTGAGTTTTGCCTTTATTTAACAGAGAGAAGGAAATTGCACAGTTCACAATGAGTGTTTTTGCTGGCATATTTTGTCAACACTGTCTGGAGGTATTATATTAGCTGTAAACAGATGGTGGAGCCAGGCACAGCTTGTGGGCTGCCTGCCCTCCCTCATTTGCCATTTTCTCTCTCTCTAATTATAAGTCTCTCTCCAAGGATCAAAGGGATTACAGAGTTATGCCTTTCAAACTGCATAAATATATATATATATATGCTTAAGACCTGCACGTTGTTCATATTTTCTGATTCTATGTGGGTTTCCCCTCAAAAAAAAATGGAGAAGGGACATGGGGATCAAACAGATGGATAACTGAGCAAGAAAATGAAACTCTTTTGTGTTTTGTCATCTGACTGTCTCCTTCTCTTTTCATGTGCTGCAAATCTTCAGTAGGATTAAAGGTAAGATTCAGAATTTTTGAAAAGGTGGGAAAACAGTCCCCCCATTTAAAGGAATTAAAAGTGACAGGTGCCTTTTGGTGAGCCCCCAGTCCCTTAAAATGCTTCTTAAGGCTTAATCCAAGCTGCCAGTGGGAGGGCACTTGCCATTGCCCTAAGCCATGTTGTGTAACTCTTGAAGAAGTGGAACCATTGTGGAGAAGGGAAAAGGAGTCCTGTTATCATAGCATCCCTTTGCCAAGATCTTTCTAAGGGACACCCTTGCTTACCCTCACTTCACATAGCATGCAGATAGTGATGGAGCCCTTCTGGAGTTTGGGGAACCCCCAACGATCCCCCACAGATTATCCCAAGAGGAGGATCAGCCGACCCTTCCCCAGGAATCTTCTGAAGAGCTGGCTGAAAGTGATGGCAGTGAGAAGGAGACAGGGCTCAAGGAAGAGAATGGAGCTGAGGAGGAGGAAGAAGAGGAGGAGGAGGAAGAAGAGGAGGAGGAGGAAGAGGACAGACTGGTAGGAACGGAGCAGGTGTCAGATTTTGCAAGCTCCTTGATGGCAGTCCTCCATTGCTGGCATTATCGGGCCAATACTTTGCTTTTCTCCTGGGGCAGCACGGTGAGGTGCCTGTTCATTCTCTGCCGCGTCTCCCTTCTGCATGTTGGCTTGCTGCATGGCTTAGGCTGCGCTCCCTAAAATCTTCTAATCAGTTGCATCTGGACCAGGGTTGATAAAGGCCCCAAAGGATATCTCTACAAGACGAGCATTGCATGTAGGGTTCTTAACTATGGAGTGGCGCTACCAACTGACTTGGCACTTGGCGCTCTCTCATACAACCTAACTGGATTTGCGTTTGATAACAAAACGGAATTGTTGCACCATATTTGCTTTGTCTCTGTTGAAAGTCCATTTTTTACTCTCTTTTTTTCTTCATGTGCCAGGAAAGCTCTGCCACATTAATTATTCAGTAATGAGACAATGTTCATCTTTAAGCCATCCTCTTGCCAAATCCCATTCCGTTGGGTTTGGGACCCTTCCTTGGCCCCAGTACAGAAGGCCTATATTACACAGCATTGACCAGCCTGCAGATTAAAAAAAAACATTGAACTGTACAATTGCTAAATGTTGTAGGATAGAAAACTGGCTCCAAGACAGAATAAAGGTTAGTCTTAATGGCTGGCTACAAACTATTTGGTGCCTGGGCAGCAGGTCAGCTGACATCCTACTGACATATGTTCTCCTACCATTTGCTTGGCTTATTGTTGTTTAGAATGACTGGAATATTACACTTGGGTCTACGTAGAAACATTCGATTGCTCTTGAATGTATTTTAGTAGCTGGAATACACTGTCCTTTTTTTTCAGTTGTTTACATGGGGACATGAATAAGACTAAGCTACATCAGAATGATAACAGATAGTGAATAGGGATATTTGGCTACTCTTGTCTGATAGTCCAACATAAACACAATAATTCAGTTCTCAGAACCAGCCGTTTCCCCTTCTAAACAAGATCGTTGCTATTTTCATTCAGGGCAAGGGCCACAAGACACAGGGAGGACCCAAACAAGACCACTCTTCCAGCATTAGAGAGAGGATTGTGGAGATTGTATCATCTGTGCCAAAGGTAAGCGATTGCTGACGGATAATGCAGCTCTGATCAAAGCTCAACCCAATAACCATTTCTATTATTTGCATCATGTACAACACTGTCTGGTTGGCAATTTGTGTTGAATTCAAGGGGTGGCATATAAAATTATTTACATTTATATACAATTTTGACCTTTGAAAGAGTTTAGTAGCTAAATACAGTTCAGTATATAGTTGTACAATAGATAACCTTCCAACTGTGATTAGAATAATTTAATTCAGGTAAGAATCAGTGAGAGATGGCTTGGTATAGTGATTAAGGCAACACTAGAAATCAGAATAATGAGTTTCTAGTCCCTGCTTAAGGCACAAAGCCAGCTGGGTGATTGTGGGCCAATAACACTCTCTCAGTCTTACAAAAAAGGCAATTGGCAAACCACTTAGGCAAATCTTGCCAAGAAAACTTCAGGGACTACTTGAGTCAGCATTGATTTGAAGGTACAAATCATCGCCATCATCAAGATTCCCTCTCTCTTCATCTATTTTTTTTAATGTGTTTCCAGGTTCGATCACCTATTGAGCTTGACAAAGTGTTAGACGTTCCTCCACATAGGGAAGAGGGTCTAGAAGAGAGTCCTCAGCATCCAGATCTAGATCATGATGGGCTCCTGGATCAAGGTTCGGATATCCTGGAGTCTGCTGAAAATGTAGAGGAGCTGAAGCCACTGAGCAGTGAGGAGGAAGAGGAGGAAGAGGATGGTCATGCACCCCAGTCCAGCAGCATCCTCCCCCTTTCTGTGCTAGATCAGGCCAGTATCATTGCAGAGCGCTTTGCCAGCAGCCTCTCCCGTCGTAACAGCTTGGTCCACGAGGAAGGGAAGGGCTACCTCACACCAAAGATGTCCAGCCGGAGCAGCAGCGTTCTGAGCTTGGATGGGGGTGAAAAGGCTGTGTGTTGCAACGATGGCTGCACTACTGCGGACTCCCAGAGCTACAGCCTCCTGCAAGAGCCCTCTGTTGAACCTTGCAACGGTGCTTGCAACGGTGCAGTGTGGCCTGGTCTGGTTGAGTCCGACCATTCTTCTTGTCGACGGAAGGAATCGATGCTGTCCCAGCAGGACCGACTGCTGCTGGACAAGATCAAGAGTTACTACGACTACGCTGAGCACCAGGATGCTAACTTCAGTGTCAGGCGAAGAGAAAGCCTGTCCTTCATCCCCAAAGGGCTGGTGAGAAATTCTGTTTTCCGGATAAACAGTCTTCCCCAGCTAGAGCCTGGGCAGGAGCTGCTGAAGAGGAAGAGACCACCCCCTTTGGACAACATTGTAGCAGGCCAACCAGAATCCTTGATGTTTTCAAATAGGCCTGGTGTTTCACTCCCGTCTCCCCGTTTGGAGACGACCAGTGAGGAAAATCTAATGCCTATCACTGAAGCAGAGTTCAGATCACCTAGTGAGGTGATTAAACTCTGGGAGGAGATGGAGCAACCAAGGAGCAAGCACTGGAGTAGGAGGACAGAAGACTGTAGGGAGCACAGAGCAAATGGGGGACTGGAGCAGACGGCATCTTATTTGAAAGACAGGCTCAGAAATCAGGAGAATGGCTTTGACTTTCACGAACCACTTCTTATCTTAGAGGATGAGGATCTTGGGGACATAGCAGAGGAGGAGGCAGTGGTGCCCCCTCCTGAGAACAAGGATCTCGTGGAGCAGACCGTGCCATCCAGATTACCCTGGAAACCAGCACAAGCGTTAGGGAGCTGTGATCCAGATCAGCGTTTCCCCCAGATGACCCCTCAAATAATGCAGCTGGCTCATCTCACCGAGGCTGAGTTGACAGAGAGGATGAAGAACAAAGTTTACCACTTAGCCCGCCAATACAGTCTTCGAATTAAGAACCAGAAGCCACCCATGCGCAGGCGACTTGCTGAAGTGGAGGAGGAGATGCAGAGAAGCACCTCGAATGGCCAACAGGGAGTGGTTAAGAGAGACAAAGGTATGTATGACCAAGAAAACATTCGTTGCTATTATCTTAATTACAGCAATACCTAGAAGCAAGGTTGCTGTACGAAGAAAGAGAGATTATTACTATTCACCTGTTCCGTAGGCTTGCCTATCCTTACCTTAATAAACGAAAGAAAAGACATTTCCTTTTCAAAAAAATGCTTTGCCTCAAAAAATTGCAGGCTCTTAGCTTATTATACTATAAATTTACTTTTATCATATCTTTTTGTTTTAGTAGAATTCCAAGGTGGCTTGTGGTATTGAAATCCTACAATATAAAAATTTAGCATGGGGAACATTAGCACATTGTAATAAGTAATCTCAGTTAGCAGAAAATTTCCCTTGGCAATAGTGTAGAGCTTTGTCATTGCCTTCTGTTGGGATTTCTTTTTGCCTTTCCACTCCAGCTTACGGCCTCAGGATTTCATGAATTAATCTTGATTAAAAGCTAACTAAGCCCAACCCTGTTTAGCTTTTTGAGATCAGCCAACCTCAGCGAGGAGTTGCAGGTAGTCCTCAACTTACGACCACAATTGGAACTAGAATTTCCATAGCTAAACTGGTAGTTAAGTGAGTTTGTGCCAGGTTTTATGACATTTTTGCCATGGTTGTGAAATGAATCACTGCAGTTGTTTGGTGAATGAGGCAGTCATTTAATGAGTTCATCTTCTTCCATTGACTTTTTGGAAGCTACCTGGAAGGGTTACAAGTGGTGATTACATGAATCCAGGATGCTGTAGCCACCATAAATACATGCCAGTTGAAATCCATTTTTCAGTGCATCTAATAGATCCCTGCTAGGAGAATTGGAGATTGTGGAGTCCTTGAGGCCCTCTGAGCCTTGTTGTTTTCTTGCAGATGTTTCATTACCCAGCTTCCAACAGTGACAGGGTAGACCACTGTGTTATAAACAAGAACAAACCTAGTTACCTAGGTTTGTTACCTAGTTAAGTAATGAAACTTCTGCAAGAAAACAGCCCAGCTTAGAAATCAAAAGAAATCCACAGTTCAACACTGAGCTGTAAATATTCTCTTTACTAAATTAGAGATTTTGGTTGAAACACTCTTCATCGAGATTCTTATTTTGTTATTTCCTGTTTCCTGAATATAACTGGAATAGTATTAAGTCTTCCTACTTATAGAAACACAGATATGATTTTTGAGATGAAACCTGGTAAGAGTAAGTTTCTAAGTTCTATTTAGGTTTTGAAATAGAATCAACAGAGGTTCAAGAGGGGTAAGAAGAGAGATTTGCCACTCTTGATATCCAAGGTTATAGAGCTGCGGGTTCTCAATTTGACTCTTCTTGCAAATTTGTAATTTGCGAGTGCAGAGTTGCTGCTAACTAGGCAAAAGTGTTAGGTTGTGGGAGAAAGAATGAGCTTCCCAATTCCTTTCAGTGGGTTGATTCAACAAATCCCCCTCGATTTGCCCCAACATTTCCGTATTTTGACTTTTTTTTTTTTTTGCTTAGGCCAAAAGAAGTCTACGTTGTGTCTCCCCAACTATGAACAATTTGTGCTTCAGGAGGTTAGCTCATTGGGCCTTCTTTCCTCTTCCTCAACATGTCAGAAGTCACCCAATCACTTCTCTTCCAGCAACAGCTCCGTCAGCCTACCTTCCCCCACCAGCTCCTGCACGGTCTCCCACAGTCCCCTCAGCCCCATCGTGACTGAGAAATTCAACTGGCCCGACGTGCGGGAGCTGAGGTCCAGGTATTCCTGTCAGGTGGCGACTGAGAAGTGCAGACCACCACTAGTCAACAGAAGTTGCTCAGCACCTGAGAAAATGGCAGATGATGCTAAGATGCAGGCAGGATTCCAGTGCTCACAGGGGATTGCAAAAACAGACATAAAAAGCCAGCAATGGGACAAACAGAGCGGCAGGAGGAAGGCCTCTCTGGATTCCATCCCCAAGGAACTTGTTTGCGATATTCCAAAGGAATTGTGTGTCACAGCAGAGGCCTCTTTGGAGAACAACCAGCACGTGATTGTCATAGAGAAGCTGCCCCAGGGGACAAATAAAGCTAAAGCCGAGGAAAGAAAGCCACAGATTCATTCCTCTTCAGCTCAAGAGAAGCTTTCTCAAGACTCAGAAGAACATCACAGACATGAGGGTGATGTTCAGGAAGCATGGTGGGAGAAGACAGCCAGCAGCCAGCACAACTTGGTAAAAAACCTAAGAGAGAAATTTCAGACTCTTAATTCTACTAGCTGAACACCTGCAACTCTTGCTCCCATGCCTTCAAGTTCTCAAATCTCCATCTCTCCTTGGATTAGCGCTGAAAACCTTCTTTGCCTGTTCCACATCACGTTTGAAAGTTCTGAGAAGTTGCAATTGCCTCAAACAGAGGATTTCTTTTTTAAAATGCTCTCTTCAACATGGATCTGACTTGCTACTGACACTGCACCAGGCAGCATTATTGGGCAGAACTTTTAATACATCTAGAAAAATCAGGGAGTTTCCAGTTAAAGCACGGACAATACAGATCAACCATCCTTTGAACATGTTACTCCCTTCAGGAACTGGCATATTTGAGGATTTTTGCTTTATGAAGCCAGAGCAAGATGTACATTGTTCAGTCTCCTAGGAAAATAAGTTATTGTTCTAAGTTTCTTTTTTAAAGAACGTAATTTTACTATGGCTTTGGTTGATTCCAGGCCTCCCAGCTTGGGAACATGCAACCTAATACTGTTTGTGTACATATTAGAATCTATATGCATTGTGCAATAACCATTTTGACCAGCGAATACAGCTTTGATCTCTTCACTGTTGGGGGAGGGATATAATCGGGGAAGATTGCAATAATTGATTTTTGTACCACATTTCCTATGCACAAAAAATGCCACAATGCTGATTGGTAACTCTTGAAGTCAGTGATCTCTTCAACATCAACAGTACCAAAAGGACTGACACTGGTATATTAATCCATTGGGGTTCTAAGCCATTTCAAGTCATATTACTTCATTTTAGCCCATCTTCTTAGTACGGTATAATTTGTCTTGCATTAAAATACCTGTTGAGCAAAGAAATCCTATGGGGTAAAAAGTTATCTTCCTATTAAACATGGAGGAAATAAATGGCAACCACTCCAGGACTGAGATATTTTCCTCCTATTTCCAAGGCAGGTTGACAGTTTGAATCCTACAGATCCGTAGCCTCTGTTGGAACACAAACTTTTTCTCCTGTCATTGGTGCGTTGTTGTTTGAAAAGCAGTGGTTGTGAATCTCTTGCAACCTGATGGTAGAAACAAGATCGGATCTCCCACTTGAAACACAGAGTTCTTTGCCCTTGCAAATCTAGCCAGTCTTTGAATGCTCTTCTCTGTATGAGAAGAATAGAATGGACAGTTGGATTACTTTGGCTAAGAGTAAATGCTGCTTGAGAAGTAGTTGGATGTGGAATTGATGCCAACTGTGAAGCCCAGTAGCCTGAGTTGATGAAACCACCAAAACTTTTAAAGGGGATAACATGATTCTGAATGTGTTGGTGGATTTTCTGTCACCTATAGAAAACACCCAATGAATCTTTGCACCGGAAGCATTTCTTCATCACTGAAAGCACTAAGACATTAATGTGTACCATAAAACCTCACAACTTAGTAAGGTATGTTGGTATCCTTTACTTTATATTTAAATCCTGATAGTGGATCATTTAAGTGTACTATTCCCATCATGGTTTAGGAAGACAAATGACACACACACACACGAAAACAAACCAAAAATCACAGAGTCAGGAAAAGCTTATTGGTTTATTTATTAGAAAAAAATGTTAAATTGCTTCTGAAGCACATTCTGAAGCTTTAGCTCTTTTCTCTGGACAGTGGAAGCACATTGGAAGCAGGCAGAACGTGATGCCTAGCTGTGAAAAAGAGGATTAACCCAGATCTCGTAGGAGCGGCCTTGGGTTACGTCAGCTATCGGCACTCCCAGGTATTCTGGGCCTGGTCACATGACATTCCCTTCTAACATGTGCTGCCTTGCATAAGTGGGATTGTGAAAAGTAGCTGAACGAAGAGGGAAGAGTCCAGACAAGATAAGGCTGCCAATCACCAGGCAGGAAATAGATCCTACAGGATAACACCAATGTTTTTGGTCTGTAATAGGTAAGAGCATATTGCTGAGAGACACGGGCGACTCTACCCAATGCCTACAAGCTGAGAGATTTGTGATGGGTTCAGAAGCCCAGTTCATGATAGATTAAACGAACAGGATGGAAGAAAATGCACCTAAGGGATACAGCCACTTTCTATAAGCAGGTAGTGCAGGGCAGGGCAGTGGTCCTCATAAAGCAGGAATAGCCTCAAAGAGTATCTTAGTCATGTTTTTATTTCAGTTATCTGAAAATGGGCAGTGCACTACAAGTTTAAACTCGGGAGTGACAGGTGAAAATGCCCTCGAAGAAAGCAATGATGAGACTTCTCTCTTGCTGTAAATGTTCCCACTGAGTGCTAAAATGTACAAGTGAAATGCATTTAACCAAAATGTTCAATAAAAACTCTTTTGGTGACTTTTGCAAAATAATCAGTTGAGCACATGCCAATCTTAAAGCATACTTTGAATATAAAAACAAATCTGCTGAATCCATCTTACCCCTTTCCTGTTGCCTGAGAATAGCTTTATACAAGGTTAGAAAAAAACTATAGTGAAATTACCACCCCATTCTTTGGCTTAACTTGATATGTGCTCTAATAAAAGTGTGCTGATCAGTATACCTTTTTTTCCTATCAGCATAGATTGGAAGATCAGAGAAGAACACCACCTTCCTGTACCCTGATAATGGATTGAGATCAAAAATTCCCTTAATCCAGAAGTGGGAATAAGCAGACTTGAAATCTACTTGACTGGAGGGGGCTAAACCACAAATAATACTGCCCAATTTAATAAGGCCATGTGCTCACGATGGCTTGTTTATTTGACCTACAAACCCAAACTTGGTGTTTTATAAGGCTTTGGATAATGTTAGGTAGCCTTCATATTATAAATTAGTAGTTTTCTGTGCCTCCTAAATATGCACTGGGAGAAAGTTGGCAGTGATGCCTCAGAATAGTTTTGGAAGGGAAAATTCACAATGCAGATCATTCTATTGCTACTTTTTAAAAATAAGTTGCACTAACATATCAAATGTAGTAGTTTGAGTTTGGCCATTGCATTAGTAAGAGTATACTGTCTACCCATTACAATCCAGGCAATTTGGAAGAGCATAGCATTTTGAGACACAACAAAAAAGAACTGAGGAATCCAAAACCTTAGTTCTTAGGATCTATATCCACACTCACTGCAATTTATATTAAGCAAAGAGATGGTTCTCCCTCATGCACTGTTTTTAGCTGTGAAACTCGGCTTCATAGCATCCTTTCAAGTAAGAAAAACCCAGACCTTTCTGTGCATGGTACTTGAATTTGCTCACTCCAGAAGCAATAATTATGAAATGTCCCTAGGTTAAGGCACTTTTAGAATGGTATAATATTATCCCAAACCAAAAAATGTAAGTTGAATGAGCCCTAGGGGTTGGATATTGAAGAGTCAAAGTTTGGCTGGCTTCGTATAAACTGAAAATCCCCATCAAGAATCGCATACTTGCCAAAATAAAAGGCTATTGTAGGAACATCAGTCCCACAGGCCTCTTAAACTCATATGCAATTGGATTTCAAAGAATGTTTTCCAATAAGCAATTCAGCCTGAGATGCTCTTTGCCTTTACGCTGAATTCGTGCTTTAGGTTGGGGGGCTTGTAACACTTCATAAAGGACGGCGAGGCGTATCTATTTTAAAGAGCCGTTCACAAACACACCACAACAGACATTGCTGCAGAAGAGAGAAGCTGAGGCAAGCGCATGCTCAGCACAACATGTTCCACAAAGGAACAACAGAAGAGCTATTTGCTTCTGGTAAGCTGAGCCAATACAGGGCAGATGTTTTTAGAAAGCTGGTAGGCAGGCATGGCACCTGCACTCTAGTTGCAAAGTGTTATATACTTTGCCATAAAGAACTGGATTAATAAGAATCTCACTAAATAACATGGAGCAAAGCCCAGCACAAGTTGGTTGCAAGTTAGGCCCACTGAAGTCTCTCAGTTTAGCTAGTGGGGGAAATGCAGAAGTCGTATTAGCCGGATTGTGCTCATAGTGTCCTGTAGAAAGTGAATATGATTTATTTTCTGGGTGCGTATTTCTACAAACATCTCAATTCCAAACAATTCAGTGCATAAGTTTAAATATATATAATTTGATTTTCTGGCTATACTCTGAACCTACTATGACTATTGGGGATTTTGCCTGCCATTTATTGGGTATAGACCGAACCCATGAGTTGAAAAGATACTGTGCTTTGTGACATGAACGTGCACGGTTAGATTGCAGCTCTCCCCAGAGAGAAGTGTTTGGCCTCCAGAAACTGCCTTCTGACAATCTAGCATGAATGCTGAAATAAGCCAGGAGCTGGATGAAGGCATGCCTCCTCTGATCTTCTGAGAGAGCGAGAGAATTATTCAACTATCCTGTCTAAATTCCATGTGATGATTCTGTGCCCACTGGAGATAGGAAAATCGGCTTACAGAATCCTGAGCTTTGGTAGTGATCTGGCGATACAAAGGAAAGGAAACTGCTTCCAGGCTGCACACTTCTTTTCATTGTCTTTGGCCTGCTAGGTCTCCGTTCCATTCCTGTTCTTTGTAACATTCCTGAAAAGCCACATAACATTGTTCTCTTAAAACAGTATTTTTTCTGGAGTGATGTCCATTTGGTCAGCCATCTAAGGAGGTGCCTCTCCCAGCTCTGTTTCGGAGAACACTGCATGTCCTGAAGCAAGGATGCTGCTGTCTTCCCTGAAACGTTGCCTTTGTGCCATCTGGGGAGATGTGGTGAAAAATGAAAAGGAGGAAGTGAGATCTGTGTGGGGAACAGTGCTGGGCGGTGCCAGGGGTGTCCAAGGAGACCCGTGCATGCAGTTTTTCACTATGCACCTGAGCACATAGGCATCGGACTGGAGCAAGTGGCTACTTCTTTTTGGGAAAGAAGCTGAATCTCTTCTCTTTATCTTTCTTGGTCAGGTTGACATCTGTGGTGGTGGTGATGGCAGGCAGAGGGAGGCTCTGAGCCTTGGATTTAATGCTTTGGGAGTCAATTATTGCTGTGCTGAATCCCAGGAGCCAGGTGTGCATCTCATCCTGTGGGGCAGGACAAAACAAAAAAACAAACCCAAATAAGCCAAAAACCAGGGCTACCCATTTCAGTTGCAAGATGCTATCATCAGCAATAACGCTGTCACCTGATGAATCAAAAAGAGTAATTCAGAGTAAGAAATGAGATTGTATTTAGTATGCGATTTCAATAATTTCCTCACAAATAGTCCAAATGCACTGTAAAGTTGTAAACATCCTCCCAGGGGGGCTGGAATATGAATTAAAATGGAAGGAAAGCAAAATATTAAAATTGAACTATAGCCAAGAAATTAGCTGCAAGAAGAATGATTAACTGAACTATATAATGCACAGAGCAATCCTAGGCACACTTACCTAACAGGGAGTCCCATTGAAATCTACTTTCATAAGACCTACTTTTGGCTGAGTGTCTTATATATGAAATCATCTGCTTATTCAACTTGCTTTTGAATCTGAAGAGAAGAGAACCTAAAGAGAGACATTCTTGCTGCTTCCTTTTTATTGGAAATCAAGCCCCCAAAAGGAATTATATAAATCTGCTTTATGTTCTTCCTCTGCTGTGCAGGTCCATAGAATTTGCAGGCTGAAGAAGCCACCTGATGTTTTTCAAGCAGAAAAATAAGCTAAACATTTTTGAAATAAATGAATATACTCATTCTCTAATTACCAAAGCTTCAGAGAATAAAGCATGCAGAGCTGCCCATATTTGGTATCATCTGCTTATTTACCAAAACACAGAAGCAGTTTGGGGGAAGAAAGCAGGCACAGAATCAATAACAAAAAGAGCAACATTTAAGTGCTCTCGTTTTCAAAAAGCTGTTCTTGAAAAATCAGCTCCAATCATCCGGTAGTCTCTTTTTTTCTTTTCAGAAGAAAGTTTAATCCCATTTTGGCTCCTTTCTATTCAGGTAGGTATGTCTGATTGGCTTTGACACTCTCCCCAAAGCATTTGAATAGCAAAACGATACCGATGACCTTTAATCATTGCTATACAGTCCATATTTCAATATGTGAGGAAAAAATATTCAAATGCTTACCTCATCTTTGCCATGGAAGAGCCATTCACTCCCATTGCTGAGTCTGCAAAAGATAACAATTTGAAATTATTGCAGGATACATCTTTTTT